>JAWNMU010000676.1:0-42500 GCA_035043665.1 Drosophila quasianomalipes
AAGAAAGTTTTTCGAATTTTTTTGATTTCTCAATTGGAATCTAATCTGTTAAAATATAGGCACTGAAAGAGGAGAAGAGTGAGTACAAGTTAAAGTAATGCTCAAACATCTTGAGTTGCGGAAAACATTTCGAAACGGTTTTCCAGGGTATTTCGTTGGCGTATTGCTTGGTGTTGATTGCGTGCCTGCTATTCGCTGGTGCTGTGTAATTTTCGGCGCTTTAAAGATAGGCTTTGCCTTTATTTACGATCCCAGCGCATGAGCCTCAAGTAGCCCCAATCCTTCTATTAATTCTTGAATACTTTTATGTTCTCTCTCTCTCTCTCTCTCTCTCTCTCTCTGTGTGTGTGTGTGTTTTTGTCTTTGTCATTGTCCTTGTCTGTCTGCTTCTAGTTCGCCTGGGGTCTCCTTGCTGGGGAAGAATTCGTTTAACGGCGAAACGGTATTTATGCGTTCGAAGGCGCTGAGCGTTATGGGAAATCAAGTTATTTGAATGCTGTTCGAATTATTATTCCTGATTGCATTTATTTGCTTTATTCTCGCACGGAACTTCATCTATAATGCAAGCAACTTGCCAGACGAAACGGCGCTCTCCAGTCTCTCCAGACTCCAGGCTCCAGGCTCCAGGCACCAGGCACCAGGCTGAGGCATTCAACTGCTCCTTTTCCCTTTATACCACTTACTGTTGAGTCCTTTCACGTCTGTGTCTTCCATGCTGTCGCCCGTCGAGTCTCGTGCGCCCTTTTTGTTGCTTAAGTGAAATGCATAAAAATCAAATAATTTTCCTGTTTTTCATTTGCTTTACTTTGCTCTGCTCGACTCTGAGAGTCCGCCCTGTTCCTTCGACCTCTGGTTCACCTAACCTTCCCTCCCCTCTCCCCTGCTGACTGCCGACTGCTCCTTTTCGTTTCATTTTTTTTTTTTTTATATATTTTTTTTTGCTTAAATATATAAATATATACTTTGCAGTCGGCAGCCGTCTGCCGTCTGCCGTCTCCGGCTTGCTCTTATGCTCTTTTGCCTCCTCTGGCTGCACTTGCAACTGGCAGCCAGCATTTGAAATGTTAAAAGTAATTTCCTCGACTATAGTTGATAGCCAGCATGCCGGCATCTGCTTGCTTCCCTTTTCCCATCACTCTTCACTCCTCTCCCTGCTCACAGTTGTCTGCCTCCTGCCGTCGCTCTCCACTATCGAATCTCTGCCTCAACTCTTCGTTCTCCAGCAGCTATTGGACTTGATGCCACCTTTGGGTGCAGCCTTAAACTACACAACCCAATTTCCAAGTAGCTTACTAGCTTGTCCCAGTTACCTCAAGGTAATTGAATGTCATAAGATTCCCTCTCATCTTCATACTCATACTCATACTTGTACTCGTACTCATACTCACACTCATACTCATACTCACACTCATATTCATACTCATACCCTAAAGAGTAAAGTGCTCATCAAGCCTCATTAAACATTGTTTCAGCAATTTCTAATCTAATTTGAATATTATTTTTATTATTATTATTTGAAAATATTCGCAACAATATTTGCAGCACTTCTTCGGAGGACGACGCCGATCGGTTGACAGAAATCTTCTCTTAGGGAATCATAAAATGATGCGCTGGTTGCCATGCAAAGTGAGACTTAAATTGTTATATTCTTATAATATGTTTAACAAATTAAATTAAAATGATATAAAGTATTAATAAATGAGCAGTACTCAACAAGCTTTCTAACTAAAAGCATTTAGTCCGCAACAAATAGAGTGTGGAGCCTTCTCAAACTTCTCACTTATTTAATCACTATTTGCAAATTATATTTATGTTAAATTATTGTTTAATTGTTTTTCATCGCTTTTGTGTAATATTTGAATTGTAAAGAATTGATCACAATGTAAGTCGCAACAATGAAGCATTATCTTGCGATTGGCATTTCTATTAAGGTCCATTTGTTTCATTTGGTTACATTTGTTTTGTTAGAATCGTTTTCATATTCATTTTCGATTCTGATTGTGCTATTATTCGATATTATTGTTGCTGTTGCTGTTCATCATTTTGCCATTATATATTGGTTTTTGGGCAGTGTGTCCAGTGTGCTTCAAAAATTCATATAAATCAAAAATTGGAAATTTATATTTTTGATTTGTTGTTTTTTTTGGTTGTTTGTGTTATGTGTTATGCGACAACCATGAAGGTCAGTCCAAGTAATTGACATTTAATAGGATTTGTCCGTCTGCCCTGCAAATCTTTTCTTGCTGAGTGTGTAATAAAAACGTTTTCATTATGTTGCATGCCACCTTGTAAATAGGCATAGGCAAATCTCCACTTCAGACCGACAAGAACAACAATTTTCCAACCGTTGTCGAGATTGTGTGTTGTACATTTGTGTAATAAAGTCGCCCACAAGTTATGCTGGGGTTCCCTTTAGAAACCGAAGAGCTCATCATAATTGCAGCTACAGTTAGTTGCTGCTGCTTACGGTAACTGTTATTAGACCTTTGTTCGGACCGCTAATGGTGCACTTGAAACCGAAATCACATAACCTTAACCACTCCATCTAACGTCTAGCAACTGTCGACTGCCCCTTGCCACTTGCCCCTTGCCCCATGCTCCGTTGTTGTTTGCTTCTTGCTATTTGCTGCTTGTTGATTGTCCCTTTTCCTTTGGCTTTTCAAGTCGAGAGGCTCAGTGCTAGACGCCATTTAAAACTATGCAAAGGCTTTTGAGTCGCACGCGTCGTATGCGCAATGTCAAGTGCCTCCTTTTACATTCCTTTTATGTTTGCCTGTGTGTGTGTGTGAGTGTGGGTGTGTGTGTAAGTGGAGATATGCTTGAGGGTTGGGCTTAACTTGGTTTAGCTCGCTGCATAATTTGTGGCATTTGGCTCGGTTTGTCATACGGCAAATCGAAATGTTATTTATATGCCGTACGTGTTGGCGACCACCAAGCAGCAGCAGCAGCAGGAGCTGATGACGACAAATGCGACAACAACAACCACAAGAACAACAACAACAACAACAACAAGAGCGACGATGAGGACGAGGACGAGGACGTGCAAGGCTTATCGCTGTGTTCCTCTTCCGTCTACAATTCTCAAAGAAAATATGCACTCAACTAAATTTAGCCTTTTCTCAATTTTCAAGTTTAGTTTGCTCGATTCCCATTTGGGTTCAGTCCAAAAGATATTGACGATTCGAACACCGTTTCGTGTCAGCATCTACATATATACAAGATATTTGCCTTGCTTTCGGGCTAAATTGTGTTTTACAGAGAAATTAATTAAGTTGGCTACCGCACAGCCGAAGCTCACTCTAACTCTCAACACATAATTAAATACAGACAGCCATTGTTTCTGCAAAGCTTCTTATACAGATGACTGGTTGCCATTTCAATTCTGGCAGCAGCCTCATCTTGAGCCTATAGTCGCATACTGGACTGGTACCGAGCTGATAAGCACAATAGCATTTTCTATATGTGTCTGTGACAACTATGGGAAAGTCTTCAATTTACTCTCTAAAAGTCAAACACTAGTTGCAAAATGAATTTGCAGTTGAAAGCAGCTCAAATTTTGCCACAAATTTCAGTTGAAATTGCTTTATGAAAATACAAATTTAAATATGAATAAAATGTTTATGCGAAGTCTAAAATTCAGAAAGTATTTTTTTCGTTTTCTTTTATTTTTGTTGTATTTATTTATTTTTCAAATTTGTTTTTATATATTTAGCTTAGATTTAAATATTTCTCTTAACACCTTAGATTTGTGAATTATATATAGTCTATATTGATTATATAACTAAATAAAGAACAGATTCTGATCTTGACAGATTCCTTGTGGCTTGCTGCTTGTCTAGGGGCTCATTAAGTAGCTAAAATGCTAACCTGCCAACATCATCAGCAGCAGCCACAGCTTTAAAACTATGATAGTTATGACATATACGCACCTGTCATAGAGTATGGGCTGGTCGGGAAAGGTGGGCTGTGGTGGTGCGGAGGGGTAGTTGGCTTTGGCTGTGTGCTGTGTGCAAGCCTGTTGATTAGAGCATCCCATCCACTGTTTGGTCGGGGATGCTTCATTCTGTTCACTCCTGTGGCGCACAGTCCACAATTCAATTTCCCCTTAGCATAGCACAGCACAGCACCACATCACACCACACCACCCAACCACACGCCTTTGTGAATGCAATACAAATGCATAGTTATTGATGCAAAACTTACCTGCGACGACAACGACAACAACACAGGATCTGCTCCATGAATTGGCTTTATTCACGACAACAGCAGGAACGGCAGCAACAGCAGCTTCTGCAGTCGACAAGCAACAACTAACAACAACAAATGACGACCGACAACCGACAGACGATAGCCAACAACAACAACAACAACAACAACAACAACTGACATCCACACCTGGTGTTGGTTCATTTTTCAGTTAGTTGCTGCTCTTAGACAAGTTTTAAGTTGGTAATGAGACCGCAGCGGCCGTAATGTTTGAGCCATAGAGCTGCATAATAAATATGCAAAGTTTTGTGGCAAGTGGCAGCTGACGTTGCCAATCAATGCACAAAATCAAAAAGAAATTGTTGCCAGCGGAAAGAAAACCGGGCAACAACTCGCATGTGGAGAAGCACGAGGAGTGGGAGTAGGCATCGGATGAGGAGGCTGAGGTGGAGGAGGAGCAGTAGCCAGAAGCCAAGAGTCGAAGTGGCGCCCGCAGCAGCCATCACCATCACGTGGCTGCCACTTGACTTTAGCGTCCTTGTCACAATGGCAACACAAAGACACACGGACGCATGATGTGGAGACAGAGAGAGCAACGAGAGAGAGAGACAGAGAGAGAGAGAGAGAGAGAGAGAGAGAGGAGAGAGAGAGAGAGAGAAGAGGATTGTTACTCGCTTTCATTTCTACTTCTATTTCTATTTCTATTTCTATTTCGAACTTGCACTTCATCGTCAACGGGCCATCAATGGCAACGTGTCGCATTACTCAACATGGCTACGTGACTTAAATGTCATGGCGCATCTCTGATGCCAACTGCTGATGCGGTGTCCCCGCCAGTGGCATGGATAGCGTCCGGGTGCGGGTGCGGCTTGTACGGTGCGAGCATTGCCATTTTGCGGTCTCACACTCCACAGACGCTGCCCTGCGCTTCTGGCCAGGATATAAAGAACGCGCCACATTACGTAATGAATGGAAAAGTCCAACACTTGACGTTCAAGCAGCTCAACTTGGCATGCAAAGAGGACAACAAATACATGTGTCGTGTGTGTGTGTAGATGTGTGTAGGTTTGTGTAGGTGGTTTATCCAACTGAAGGGCGCGACTTGGAGATGGGGACGTGACATCAAAACAAAAATAACCAGGAAACAATAAAAGACATCTTTGAGCTGCGACGATTTAATACCCTGGCAGACATATTAATTAATTAAATAATTCATGAAATTGCCAAACTGTTCGCACTACGCCATAATATGTCAAAGGTAAAACATAAATAGATTTATATATATCAATATGAATTTATATCTACATAGCCTTAAGAATTATTTGCCTTAAGCGATGCTGAATAAGCCAGTTTTTCTATAGTTATATAACTAAGCTGAGAACACAATTGGCTAGTTGAAGTCATTCAATCAAGTTGGTAAACATATATTTTTGTGTGCCCACCCAGGAGGCATCTGTATCTAATCACAATATGCATTATTATTATACATTTATATCTTATGAATAAAAAACTATACAACTCCCGAATTGTATTGAAATTACATCTTTTTATGATCAATTTGCAATGCCATCTGCAAGGATAAACTAAAAAGAAATTTATACATATATAAAAAATATGTCGTTGACAAATGTCACGTTTGACCAAGCAGCACAGCAATGATATTCTAATTATGAGTATCTCTTTAACACGTGTCTGGCCATGGGTCGATAGCCATAGAGATGAGCTCGTGAGAGATTCAAGTTTAAGATTACATAATATTGCCAATCCGAGCGGATAATTCCTGCATGCACTGCCTCCCCCTCTCTCTCTCTCTCTCTCTCTATCGTCATGTAATGAATCTCTTAGTTCTCAAATTAAATATTAGTTTATTTGGAAATATATTTTTTCTTCAGTTAGAAATATGTGTTATTTTTCTTGAATTAAAATGAAAATAATTAAAAATGCAGTATTTTGATGGCCCTTTCAGATTGCCTTCGATTCTATGGATCACGCCTCGACATATCTTCCAACACGCTTTTCTTTTGGTTTACGTATTCATTTTATTTATGTTATTTGTTATTGCTCACATTGCGCATAGGTGCTCATCTATAGCGAACGTACGCACGCATGACCGACACGCATGCACAGACGCACACGCACAGCACGCTGAGACGCACAGGCAAGCACTTTGTGTGCAAAAGTTTTTTGCACTTTTCATTGCATACTTTTAGCTTGACGCAAGCAGCTGTTGCTCCACAAAAGTTGTTGAGTTGTTCGAGTTGTTGGTTGTCCTCTGTGTGTGTGTGTGTGTGTGTGTGTGTGTGTGGTCTATAACTAATCCTATTTACCGGATGTTGTCATATCACGCGCGCGTCATTTGACCCACACACACAAACACACACACACACAGAGGGAGACATACACTTAGACTAGGTGGATACATCTCACGTCTCTGTCTCAATGGCATTTGGCTGGTTTGGCTGGTTTGGCTGGTTAGCTTGACCATCTGTGGATTCTGCCACGTTCATTGCCACTGTCAACATCTTGTGGCCAGCAGCGACACGTAGACACGTTAACTGTCGAGTGTGTGTTGCTGTGTGTTGTGTACTGTATTGTGTATTGTGGACAGTGTGGCAGCTGGCAACGTTCTGGGCCCAATGACCACAATTTGCATTGGCGCCTGTCAAACGCAGCGAGCCGGCTGCCAATTTATGAAAGCGACCCTTAGCCTGATGCCCTTAACGCCGTTAGTTATGCAATAATTTATACATTTTTTAAGCACAATAAAAATTGAATTAAATATAAATCAAAGCGCGCGCGGCCCAACAATGACAACCAAAAACGAGTAAAAATTTCACCAACAAAACAATGCCAAAAAATAACAAAAAAAAAAAAAAAGAAACAAGTAAAAGTGAAAAGAAATAAAGCTGCATTTACTCGTGCACTACAGACATGCTAGGACAAGTTGGAGTGGCAGGGGTGGGCGTTGGCAGTGGTGGTGTGATCAAAGTTTTTAACTTTTGCAACCGCAGAAATTGTCACATGTTTGCGAAGCGCGGCTGTGGCATACCCTTTTGACCCTTGACCACACCTCCAATGCCGCACGCTGCTGCCCCAAAATTGGCCACAAACCAGCAAGTGCCAAAAACGTTTGCAGCGAGCAACGCCAACAAGAACGCGAACAAAAACAACAACTATATCAACAGTGTTTTTAAATTGTTGCCACTCGTTGAACAAGCACCACTGAACAAGAACCACCGAGCGGAGCCACTCGACACCATTCGGAACGCCTCCAACCATCGATGTTGGCCATGTTGCCTTTTTATTGAACTCGCAACCGAGTGACAAAAACTCTGCGCAGTTCTTTTTCCATATTGTTTGCTTTCCATTCTTTTTTTTTTTAAATTGACGTTCTGCAAATCGTTTTAGCCCAAATTGCATTTGCAAAACCTTTCATGAAATTTATATGAGTTTTTGAATAAGCAGGTTAATAGATAAATTTGTTTGTTTTTTGTATTTTATTTCTTTCAATTTGATTTAAAATTGCAGCAGGAAATTGTTACACAAAGCATGCAAAATCTGTTTTAATTTGTTTAAAAATTTGCAAAAATAAAATTAAGATGTGTAAAAGAGTAAATTAAATCGCTTCTTAAGTTTTAAAACTTTGGCAAAAAGTATTTCGCTTTAAAATGTGTAACTATTGCCATCAAAAAGCGGGGAAAGCGTATGAAATAAATATGAAAACTTTTTATTTATTTAACACTTAAAAAAATATGATAAAATGAAGAACGTTTTATTTATTTAAACCCTAAACAAAGTGATGACTAATTGTGGAATATAAATATTAAAACTTGCCACAGCTTCGTACTGGATAAATTGATGTTGCAACAGAAAGTAACAAGTTGTATTTGTGTCTCAATTGTTTTGTCATGCGAATCACGAACAGAGTTTGTCAATTCGGAATGCAATGCGATATTAAATTGAGCGAAAGTGTGGAGATACTGGTTTTTGGAATGCGATTGCGGTGTTAGTTGTGCAAATGCGTTTCAATGAGCAGCATCTGCAAAAGCAGAGGCGGCAGCAACCGCAACGAGCTACGGACTGGCCTGGTCCTGAATTCACAGTGCTGCGTCCTGCGTCCTGTGTCCTGCGTCCTGCATACCGTTTCCTCTTTCCTATGTGCCGTGTCCTCAGCCTGGTCGTTGTATAAAAGTCATATCCATTGCGTGTTTTTGTCGCGTTTTTTCAAGCGTGCTGTAATTTTTTTATGCGCTGATTCTCGCACTCCCAGTCACCAACACACCACACCCCTCTACCACCGTGGCCCTGTGTGTCTCGGCTAGACGCATAAATATTCTGATTTGGCAAAAATTATATGCCCGTACGTGCTGCTGTACTTTCCGCTGCCGCACCCGCTGTCCAACAACCGATCCTTTGTTTCAATCGCCCCTCGCCAGACAACCAAACAGCTAAACAGCCAGCCAGGCAGGCAAGCAGGCAGGCAGGCAACCAGGCTGTCCTCCTGTCCTCTTGTCCAGCTGGCTCGATAATTTTACGTCGCCAAGCGTCGCTATCGAGCCTTGGACATTGTCGTTGTTTGCTGGCCAACTGCACTCAAAACAAAATATGATCAAAAACTTGCAAAATTTGAAATTTTTTGTATTTGTTTTTTTTATTGTATATAAATTGACAAATAACAAAAATTGCCTAAAATAAGCAACTCTTTGAAAATGAAGTGAAAACTATATGAAAACAAATATAAACAATATAAATATAGAATAGTTCAGATATATATAGAAATTTTATGGCAAAAAGTAAAATCGAATAATGAAGAGAGATTTCAAATGCCTTGCCATATATACTATATATATTTTCGACAAGTGTGCCAGCTGGCCCGTTGCTGTTTGCTGTTGCTGTTGGTATTGCTGTTGCTGTTGGTATTGCTGTTGCTGTTGGTATTGCTGTTGCTGTTGCTGTTTTATGACAGCGCATAATTTACAAATGGGCCAAAAGCCTGTTGCATAAATTTAAAAATCGCGCGCGCGCTCTCTCTGTGGGTGAGCGGTGTACAGTGGGTGGTTGGTGGGCTGGTGTGTGGGGGTGGATTGGTGTGTGGGTGGATTGGTGTGTGGGTGGTTGCCAGAGACGTCAAGCGGCGCTTTATTCGTTCAAGTCGCTTAAGGCCGCAACTTGAGTTCGAGTTGGGTTTCATTTGCATGTTGCCTGTGTCGGTCGACGTATTCGGCGTAGGCGTCTTATCGCTGCCCTCATTGCTTCTGTCGGCTTGTCGTCTTTTGACGCTTTTGCTATTCGCCATTCGCCATTCGCCATTCGCAATTCGCTCCTTTTATATTTGGGCCCGGCGACGTTTTTATCTTGTGCAAAGCCCAAGCGACTTTTAAGTTGAAGTTTGTTGTGGGCATTCTACAATGGACGCAACATGGATTTATGGCGATTAAAAAGCCAACCAACCTGCAACAGAAGTCTATAATTTATATGCTAAACTGTGCACATTTATTTATTATTGCCCAATTTATATGCAGCTTACAAGCATTAACAAAAAACAAAATATATATAAAAATATATAAATTATAATCACACTTCAGCCGTGAGAAGTTAGGATTTTTAAACACTAATAAACATAAAAATATTAAATATAATTTGAGGAATACAGCCAGTCAATTCTGGTATTTGATTTCAAGCAACTAAAAATTCTTCTCTTTGCATCTGAAGGCAAACAAGTTGAGCATAATCCGGAATAATTGGATTGGCTTTTACTGAACCATCTCAGATATTGAACTACGCAATTAAAATTGTTACAATTTTATCTTATGTCCAGTCACATTCCATGGTATCCCTCCTCATCCCATTCCATCCCATCCCATTCCATCCCCATCATTTCCTCCCTCTGCCGTCGCACTCTCAAAGCACCTCGTGTTTCTGGCGTTGCTTTTGCATTATTAATAATTTTTTAGAGCTCGAAAGTTTTGCCAAAGATTTTCTATTTGGCTTGGCGTCGCCATCTCCCGATCCAAAACTTTGCTCGCAGCGCATCCTTTTCTCTGTGATTTATTTTTCTCGATGATTTATGTATGTAAGCCCCGGCCGTTGCCGCCATACCTCCATCCCTGCCCCTGCCCCTGCCCCTCCCTCTGTCCCTCAATTGATAGCGTTTGCCTTTGCTGTCCTTTGCTTAAGATGCTCCACTTGATAGGCGGCGCCTTCCAACCACCTCCTGCCATCCTCCTGCCTTCTCCTCGGGCTCCTCGGGCTCCAGGCTCTGGCTTGGCTTGAGCTCTGCATCATTTGTAGTCTCGAGATTTGCTGGCATATGGAATGTGCGATGTTTTGCTAATAACTTTGGGGACACTACCAACAAATTTGCAATAAATTCGATAAAATGTTTCAGTTTTCTATGGCTATGGTGTTTTGCTCGTGTTGTTGTAGTCCTTGTCATCTTAATCCTTGTGCATAATATGCTGCGCGCGCCCTTTGTGTGTGTGTGTGCGTATTTTTTAAATGGGTTAAATAACCTTTTACAAGTAATCTCAATGCAATGTCGGGTCGTTGGCTCTGCCCAAAGGAATCAAAAGGACACACACACACACACACACCAACACACACACAGAGCTGCCAGTTGCGTGTGAGTCAGTTTCAGTTTCAATACATTATCCTCTTCAGTTATGGCCCTAAAAGCACACTCAGAATAAATATAATAATTATAGAAAGTGGAATTAAAAATCGCTTCAATTTTCTGCTATTATAATAAGTAGTTTTTAAATAAAAGACAAATATTTCTTAAAATTAGAAACGCTTGGCTTACATCAACAATCCGAAAAATGTGTTTTTCTGTTTCACGTTTCAAAAGTGTTTTTCTATTTCAATATTTCAGAATGAAAATTATTAGCAATCATTTTCTAATTGAAATATGATTTTTTTCTGGCTCCAGCTGAAAACCAGGTCTTGGCGCTAGCAAAAGATTTATTTAAATTATTAAAACACTAAAAAAATCGAATTATTTGTTATTTGTTTTAGTCGGAGTAGAGCATAATTTTTTAATTGTTCATAAGTAGCTCTTTTTTTTGTAATTTATTTATTTTTTTTAGACTTAACCCAACTTCTGCCCCTGCCCCTGCCACTGCCTCTGTCCCTGGTCATGCCGCAAACAAAATGCTGTCAGTGTTGGGCTGCTTCCGCTATTGTCGCGCTTATCAACACCATAATTTGTCTTGGCGTGTGCCGCAGTTGAATCCCCTCCCTGCCCGGCCTTCCTCTATCTCTCTCCTCTCCTCTCTCTCTTTCTCTCTCTCTCCGTCTCTTTGTCTGTCTGTCTGTCTTTTGCTGTTGTCTTGCCGCATCCCTTGGGCCAATTGTTGTTATTGTTGTCATTGTTTTTCTCACGCTTCTGCCATAACAAAAACATCGTTTTGTGGCTGCTGCTCCTTTCAAGGACCCCACACACACCCCACCCCACCCCTTGGCACACTCCTCTGTCTTACATCTTAACCACATCACATGTATGTATTCGCAAATTGACTGGCAGCCTGCTGTTGTTGCAACTGCAACTGCAACAGCTTCGACTGCTTTCTTTTCTCACTGGGATTTTCCGGGGGAAGGCGAAAAGACGGTGATATATATATATATATATATATATGTATAGATGTTGACAGTGGATGCCGTCTAAGCCAAGTCAAACAAATTGATCCACTTGTAGCAAATGAAACTCAATTACAGTCCGCCGGGCAATCAAATGCAAATCAGTAGGAAAATCCTATTCCTGCTCAAATTCAATTGCAATATAAAAATGTGCGCATTCCATCAGAGCATATAATACGAACCTGGCTAAAAGTAAAACTAAAACTGTATTCAAATATGGCAACAAATAAATACAAATGCAACAAATCATAATCTGCGCATAATTTGCCCTGAATATTGTCGGCTACTCGGATGAGGATGAGGATGAATGAGCACCATGACCACCTTCGATATTCATTCATTAAACTACATTTTCCTCACAAGCCAAGTCGTAACACATTTCAGTTTCTTGTTGGCCAAGAAAGCGTAACCTGTTATAAACTTTTCGACCATAGTCGTTGCCATATTTGTAATAGTATCGCTTTTGAGCAGAGTCAAACGTTTGATTAGCAAATCAGCCAAACTTTTAAATATCACAAACTGCCACAATTTACAGTTGGTCTTGTTGCAGCCATGCAACGTAGCATGCCACTTGAACCGAACCCGTCGAGTCGGTTCGGATCGAAAGTTTTAGCTTAAAGTTTTTTATTTGCTTTGCGCTTGGCAAATACATAATTGTTCTCGACATTTTGCCGAACTAAGACTGGCAAGCCAATTTCATTAAGATAATTTCCACAGTTATAAACATCGATATATATATATATATATATATTGTTTATATATTTGTATATATATATATATAATATATATATAGACTTTAGCCCTCACCCAGCGTTGTTGCATTGTCAGTGCAGTTGTGCTTTTCCTTCCGCTCCTTCTCTCTCTCTCTCTCTCTCTCTCTCTCTCTAGATGTGTCTCTCTCTCTCTCTCTCTTTCTCTAGATGCCTCTCTGCCTCTCTCTGTCTCTCTCTCTCTCTGCTTATAACTGTATAATGTTTGTTGACTTTGTGTTTGTGTTTGCCGCCTGACGTCACAAGATGAGCAGCTGAAGTAGCGATATCCATCGACACGTAATAGCAACTACGTATATAACACACACACACACACACACACACACACACACACACACACATAGAGAGAGAGAGATATTATATACACCCGTCTACCCACACCTTGTAATTTCCTTTCAAGTTGGCGTTACTGCCAATTTGGCTGATTGCTAATCGCATCACGACGCTGCGTCGACATCGACGTCGACGTTGTTTGTTGCCGTTGTTGTTGCCGTTGTTGTTGTTGTTGTCGCTGTTGTTGTTGTAGTTGTTGTTGTAAGCAAGACGCGTTGCGAAATCAGCTCAACTGGCACATTACAACAGCAGCAGCAGCAGCAGTAGCAGCAGCAGCGGCGGCAGCAACAGCATTAGCAACAACAATGCCAATCTGTCTAAGACCGCCCAACACTTTCGGCATCCGCCCCTCCACCAACACCACCACCACCACCCACTCATCCAACATCCTAGCGAATGCTCTGCAATGGCTTCGCCTGCCCTGGCGCGCTCACAAAAGATGTCGCGTATAATTTAATGACTTTGTATGCCTTGAATTTTAATGACAACAACAAAACAACAGCAGCAACAGCAACAGCAGCAGCGGCGGCGGCAGTAGCAGTTTATATTCTCTTCTGTTGCCACACCCATGCCACACCCGCCTCGCGCTAAGGATAATGGATCAAGTGGAGGCGGCGGCAGCAAACAAGCGACACCACAAATTGCAGCAGAACGCAAAGCCCATTAGCAACAGCAACAATAACAGCAACCACAACAACAACAGCAGCAGCAGCAACAACAGCAACAACAGCAGCAACAGCAACAATAGTGTAGAAGAAGAGGAAGACATTGCCATGCATGACAGTCGCCAATGTAGACAACGGGATTTGTTTGTTTTGCAGCGACGATCAACTCGACCTACACCATGCCCCATGCCCCATAGCCAGCCAACACCATGCCTCCACCCAATCACCCCGCGACTTTAGTTGCAAAGATTTATGGGTTTATTTGTTTATTGTGCACCCAGCGAAGCTCTTTGAACTCGCTCGCTGCCTCCTCCCCCCTCTCCCTGCTTCTATCTGTTGAAAATATGTATACAATATTTTGAGTTTGGTCTTCGGTGCGCCTCACAAAACACACACACAAAAAAAAGGCCATCGCAGCACAGGATAGTGGACAATCCGGAGAGGCTCGGACAGGATAGCGGCGAGCAAGAGTTGCAGCCAAACAAAACTCTCACTCATCCCTGACCACGGCAGTACGAATGCCCTGCAATTCAACTGCAATGTCAGCAGTGTATATATATACATACATACATATATATACATACATATATATATATATATGGGGGAACAAAGTGTTGCACACTCTTCAAATTGACATCTTTTTTTGACAACTTCATATATTTTGAACTCCTTTTTTGTGGAAAATATATTTGTAATAAACAGAAATAAAAAAAAATATTTAAAACGAATTTGATTGATTTATATATATACATATACATATATATATATATCAATATCAGTTAGTTCATATAAAAAAGTTATTAAATCGTAGTGAAAAGAAAATGAAAGTTATTCAAAAAAAGATAATCGAGCTATTATTGAAGATATTCAAAAGATATATATATAAAGCGCATAGCTATTACAAATCCACATAAGTCCAAGAAATTATATTAACTATTATTTTTAAGATTATATAGACTTAACCAGATTTCAGTTGTAATCGCTTTGCTCGCTAAAATCCATTAGATATGTTATTAAACAAATCGAATTTTTATATTTTCTACTCAGTTGGCATTTATGTAAAATTAACAAAGATAAATTGCGTTTTTTATGTGTAGCTGCAAATTTCATTTCAACTTTTGTTATACTCGTTAATAATATTTATTGGTATATATATATATATATATATATAGCTGGATACGAATTATGTTTCAATATCTGCAGTTGTAATCGTGTAGCGCACTTAGCTAGTCGCTCAGTCAGATGCTTACACCCTCTGCCACCTACACCTACACACACACACACACACGCACACACACACAGCTACACACACAACTACACACACAACTACACACACATTCAGCACGCACCCACATCTATTTTTTTGTTGCTGTTTTTTTTTTTTTTTTTTTTTTTTTTTTGCTAGTGTTTTCTTTGCTTGCTTTGACTTTTCGCTTGGCACTCGCTTCCTGTTTATTGACTTGTCTCTCAATTAAGTTGGAAACTCAAAGTCCAAACGAAAGCATAACGATGCTCCACCCACATCCTGCACACCACAGTGGTTGCCACAGCCTCAGCGTCCTTAGACAGCGGCCACTAACAAGCGGCGGACGCAGAATTGTCGCCTGGCATTGCGTGTCCATGTCCCATGTCCTGTGTCCCTTGTTGTTGTTGTTGTTGTTGCTGTTTGTTTCCTTTTCTGCTTTTTTCTTTTCATTTCTTCTCTTTTTTTTCCCTTTTCTCTTGTGCTTGTTGTTGCTTCTTAGCTTTCTTTCTGCGTTTCCAATCTCAATTAATTTGCTCATAAATTTGTTGCCAACTTCCACTTCTTCAGCAGCAGCAGCAGCAGCGGCAGCAGCAGCACTTGCTGCCTTCGTCCTTTGTCCTTCGCCCTTCGTCCTTGTCTGTCTGCTTGCTGGCTTGTAGAGTTGTCGTTGTCTTTGGGCCTTGTTGGTTTTGCTTTATGCCCGAACAACTTATTTTTTATTGTAATGCCATCTTATCGCCGCCCAGCTCCACACACAACTGGGTGATGTATGTGCCCAGGCTGTCTCTTTTGCCCTCTCTCTCTTCCCCTCTCTCTCTCTCTCTCTCTCTCTCTCTCTCTCTCTCTCTCTCTGTCTCTCTCTCTGTCTCTCGTTCAAGATCTTTACTGGCTGAGACGCTGCCTTGGCCTTGTTTTTTAGCCGTTCGCATGGTTTATGTATTTTAATTTATGCTCCCCGATTTTGCGCGAGTTTTTTCTTTTTGGTTTTTTTTTTCTTTTTCTTTCGGATTTTATTCCTTTCTTAGCGTCTCTGACGTTGATTTCTATCTATTGAGATTGAGCCAGCAACATTCTGTTTAAGCAGCCACAACAACAACAAAAACAACAACAACAAGAACACCGACAACAATAGCAACAACACAAAATGTCGTTTTTATGGCGCTTAATTAACTTGGCCGCCATTTTCTAATTGCTTTTGCTGTTTGTCCAGCGCCCTTTTGTCAACTTGATTGTGTTTTGTTTATTTGTGGTGCGCACAAAAAAAAAGAAAAAAAGGAAAAAAAAATAACAAATATGCATATACTATATAAATATATATATATATATATATATATATGTATATTAAATACATAAAAATGTTTTCAGAATTGTTTTTCTTTTGGGGCAGGCGGTTGGTACCCGAATTCTTTTATAGAATTTTTATTTGCTGTGTGGAATTTGTTGGAAACGAGCATAAATGAAATTTTCAGTGCTGAGGATTATTAGTTAATTAAAGTGCTTAGCGAGACGCTAATGATCGGGCATAAAACAGCAGCCCAACTACCAGCCAGCCACCCAGTAACCCAGCCAGCCAGCCACCCAACACCACTCAGGCAGCTGGCTTGCTTGTAGAAAGGCAACGCAAATTTGTTTTGCTACCCTTGCAGCGGGAAGTGAAGTGAAGTGAAGTGTGTAAGGCATACGTTACGTACCCCTTAAGGATCTATAAAGATATAGATATATATATTACGATATATATTCTTGATCTGCATCACTATCAGCTGAGTTCGGTATAGTTATATCTCTGTCTGTCTGTCTGTCTCTTAGTTTGAAGACAGGGCAGGCGAAGCCCTGCCAAGCTTTTGCTCGAGCTTTCACACGCATACGAGTAAAAAGCTCTTCCACGAAGCGTGCCCAACACATTCGCAATAATTATGGATGTGTGTGTAGTCGGCACTGTTTAAGAGTTACTTTGATTAAACGTGATA
The DNA here is from genome assembly GCA_035043665.1 of Drosophila quasianomalipes. Classification (NCBI taxonomy): domain Eukaryota; kingdom Metazoa; phylum Arthropoda; class Insecta; order Diptera; family Drosophilidae; genus Drosophila; species Drosophila quasianomalipes. The sequence goes on from JAWNMU010000676.1 coordinate 16,823, forward strand.
CGACTCAGTATCAGAATCATTATATCATTTAACTGGAGAAAACAAGACTGAGATGTGAATCGGGATGAGCATCGGTGTGGCAGGGTATATAGTCTTCGGTCTGGCTTAAATAGTTTAGTTTTCTTGTTTGTTTCTCTTTGCATTTTGCTGCCTTTTACTTTTCACTGACTTTGAAATGCGCAGATTTATTGCGACAATTTGTTTAATGACAGGCATTTATTTTGATGGCGCCCCAGAGGGCGGGCATAGGCAAGGTGGTGCTGCGGGTGGTGCGGCCGACTGGATTGTGGATTGTGGATTGTGTGTGTGTGTGTGTGTGTGTGTGTGTGTGTGTGTGTGTGTGTGTGTGTGTGTGTGTGTGTGTGTGTGGGGTGGCAAAGGGTTTCCTCTTAGCCCATCTAATGGCTTGGGTGTAGTCGAAGGCCTGCCTCGGTTGCCACTGACAATTTAATTATTTTACGCTTACATCTTTCTTATGCGTGTCTCTCGCATCACACACCGCACACACACACACACACACCGCACACACACACCGCACACACACACACATACAGCCGTGTGTAGATTCCACGTGGGGCGTTAAATAAGCTAAATGACTTTGTTCTGCCGAGCTGTTCAAGTCAAACAATCTCAACTGTCTACGCCTTAAATGAGCCCACATTTTAACAGATCCATTTAAGTTGTGTGTTTATTTCGGGAACAGCGCAAAACTTTGAAGACTGCATTCAATTTAATTGGATGCTTTTCCTAGTTCCGATTTTGCCTTTGCTGCGCAATATTTAATATTGTTTTATATTTTTTTGGTTTTTGTTTTGTTTTGTTGTTGTTTGTTCTTTTCTTTTAATTTTTCTTTTTCATCTTTGTATAAAGCTGCTTAAGGTTCGCCTTTTGCCTATTTGTAAGCGATCAATCAAGCAGCGGAAATATGATGCTCTGCCATAGCTGGAGCTGGGCTGTGTTGGCGGCGATGGGGGTAGTGGCATTCCGCCGTTGCCACGCCCACATGGTATCTGCAGTGTATATGTAAGCCCACAACGGCAATTTATGCACTGCTCGCTGCAGATTCAATGGAAGGGGGTGTGATGTACGATTAAGTCAGGGATGGAGTGAGGGGATGGTGTGAGGGGGGGGGGGGGGGCAACAAACCCGCCATATCTGGCGCATATAATGATATTTTTTACAACGCCAACTGAATGTAATAACGAGCAGCAGGACAACGACGACAAGGAAGAGCACCAGAAGATGCTCTTGCTGCTGCTACGAACGCACAGGGGGTGGAGGGGGGCGGGGGGGGTGCTGGTAGTGGTGGAGTTGGTGGTGATGGTGGTGTTGTTGCTGCTTGGGTATATTGCAGACGACAACAGCGACAACGATAGTTGTGGCACATATGAAGACGAGGGTCTGTCAAATACAAGTTTCTGGCGGGGCTCAATCCAAACCCAACCCCCTACCCCTCCCTCCATACACCCTGCACCACACCACACATACGCAATGGGGGGAAAAAAAGAAAAAAAAGAAAGAAAAACAGTGAAAAGAAAAAATAAAGAATGTTGAGCAGAGAAAAACTCGACGTGCAGGCAAGAAAAATTGAAGATGTTTTTAAAGGCACAACACACACACACACACACATACAAATACAAAGCAAATACTATATTCCCATGCCATTCACCCACCACACACACACACCCACACACACACACCCCTCATCTATGTGTGTGTGTGTGTGTGTGTGTGTGTGTGTTTATACAATATATGCAGCAGCGCTACACACTTTGCTCAAATTGACAGTACACAAAACTGTCAAAAACAGCAGCAACAAAAACAAACTCTGTGAAATATATGCGAATGTTGTTTTGTGGGTGGGCTACACTTACTCCGTATACCCTGTAATCGTAAAGAATTGCTCACAAATGGCTATACCTTATAGTTGTGTAAATCTGCAAAAAACTGAACAACTTTCAGCAGTTATTGATTTGTTTATGCAAGCTTAAAGCTAGATAAAGCAAATGAAAAATGAATAAATAAGAAAGTTTTGAAATCTTGATAGTCCAGCAACTAATATTGGGATGAGCAGCATATCAATTCGCTTACTTATTGAACTTGAAATCATGCAAATCGCTGGAATTCAATGTAGATTCAACTCACGCTCAAAATACTTCCTCAGAAACTAACAAAGAGAATTTGATCGCCATCGTTAACTTTTTAAAAGAAACAACTTCAATCCGAATAATAATGTGAAATATATGATAACACTTCAAACAATGTCCCTATTAATAAATAATTTTTCAATTTTTTATATACACACTCAGTTTGAAGCTCGAAATAAAAGAGAACAAACAGTACTAAAAATAATTGCATATTTCTTCTGGTTATTTTAGAATTTCTAGGGTATCTACTAGTTGTTGGCTACTCTGTACTTTTGCCCAACAGGGCTTTTGCTAGTCGGGCAATTTTTTGCATGTAAAGATTTTCATGCGTTCTTCTTTTTGCTTAGATTTTTGGTAGAGCTGCTTGTCAGAAAATGTTGGCTAGAAAAGTGCCAGAAGATATGCCACAGATCATGGATCAAGATAGTATAAGGCAGCTACACTCAAGTGACCACTCTATTGTTTCTTTCTCTCTCTCTCTCTCTCTCTCACTCTCTCTCGCTCTCTCTATCTAGCTTGCAGTCTAGCAGGCAATTGCCAAACATTTACATTAGCACTTGTTGGAGCTGGCAAAAATAACAACAAACAAATAAATGAAGTTGCAAGTTGAGAGGAGTAGGAGGGAAAGTGAGAGAGAGAGAGAGAGAAAGACAGAGAGAGCTACAGAGAGAGAGAGAGAGAGAGAGAGAGAGAGTGATTTGGAGAGGGAGCGACGCATTTTCTTTGGTTTTTTTCTGTCTGTTTTGTGTTTTGCCAGCAAATGTGAAAACAACGACAAACTACGCAAAAAGGTATGCTACACAAAATAAACGCTGCGTCGTCAAGTGTGTGTGTGTGTGTGTGGCTGTGTGTGTGTGTGCCTATTTTGTTGTTGCTGGTGTGCAGTTGAGTGTTTACATATATTATAACGTTGGTTGGCTGCTACTGCGTTTTAGAACGCCACATTAACTACACAACATTGCACAGCAAGGGCGACACTCAAATGACACGGAATGAACGAAGTCCTGGAGTCCTGGCGTCCTGGCGTCCAAGCAGCGGGATGTGGGGTCGCATCAACAAAAACAACAACAAAAAAATAGCAAAAAAAAAAGAAAGAAAGAAAGGTTAAGGATAAGGAAGAAGAGGAGATGGAGACCTGGCCAAAAAAAAAAGAAACTCGCTGGGTGGCAAGCAGCAAGCAGCAAGTAGCCAGTCGCTAGTTCGACGAGTGCGCCAGCTTCTCGTCGACAAAAATCGTCGTCGTCATCGTCATCGTCAATAACAAAACGCCGTCGTCGTCGTCGTCATCGTCATCGCTGGCAAAACAAGTTGCAAATTTATGTGCCTCAACGACACGGTAAATACTCTGCCAGCCAGCAAAGCCAGCCAACGCGGCAACATAAAGCGAAATGAAATTAAAGCAGAAAATGCTGCAGGCTTCATCCTCATTCTGGTCAAATTGACTGCGTTAATGTGGCTTGCCATTGTAAGCTGCATGCCATTCAGTTAACTATGCCATCATTTTACCTTTGTGCTATATAATCTATTTAAAGCCATTGCAATTATTTTTATTTCAAATTAAGCTCTGATTCCATACAAGTTCAAAAGTGATTTTAGCTGTTCACGACTGTAAACACATTCATATATGCATGCATCAAATATATATATATATATGTATATGTATATGAAATGGATTTTAATCGCACACAAAGTGACAGTTATAACACATATATAGATTGTTTAGGCAGCTGGCGCCGACCTATTGTTGGGCGATGGCAATTCAATTTGCTTCATTTGCATTCATTTGCGGTTGTACTCAAATATTGCATACAGTTTACAGCACTCGTTCAATAATGAATTGAATTCAAGTCTATTCTATTCTCAATTAGTCTGTTCTTCCCAATGGATTTGGCTTGTCTTTCGCTGTAAATGTAATAGTTGTATCCTTGCAGCAGCATGTGAGTTGCCAGCCGGCTAGCTAATGTGCCCAGACTGGCGTAGATTTCTTTGCCCTGGGGGGCGTCAAAAGTTGCAGGATAGTCCGTTGTTGTCTGGCCCTTTCAATGTATTTTTCTCAGTATCTACCACTCGTCCTCAATGTGTGCGATTGTTTGCCAGGATGTGGCGTATTTTTATGTCAGCATTTAGCAATTTTGTCTGTTTTGCTTGGGTTTCTGGTCTGGTCGGTCACTGGTCTCAGGTCTCTGGTCTCTGGTCTCTGGTCTCTGGTATCTGGTCGCTGTCATTGTCCTTTCGCTTTCATTGCCTCACTGCTGCTTCGGCATCGAAATTCAAACTTCAAATTCGCATCTGCTGCACCCTCTGCCCAGAAGTATGCTCATATTTTCCTCTGTTTTCCTCTTATTTTTAAGCTCTAGCACAACCCCTCCACAGATCCAATCCAAAAACCCACTTGTTAACGTAATGATGTCTTTTGCATGAAAAACTCAGATGCGCGTTCCCCTTTGGGGCAATCGGGGGCACGCCGGTGGGTTGGGGGTGCTGCTCTTTTAATTTCCGTTTGATTTCTAGCAAGCTGCAACAGAGGGCGGGGCATGTGTGTTTCTGTGTTGGGTGAAGGGTGAGTGAATGTGGCAGCAATGGGGTGTTAATGATAGTGACTTTTTGCCCATATTTAAAAGCACTTTTATTTATGCTTTTTTGCATTTTTTTTTGTTTTTCCTTGTGCATGTGTGTGTGTGTGTGTGTGGGTGTGTGTGCCTGTTGGTTGAATAACAACACAACAACAGAAAATGCCAAAAGCAAAGTTATGTCATAATTTCTATTAGACAAAAGTTTGAACGCAACTTTTACCAGCAGCAGTTGCAGCCACAGCTCGAAAATGTTAAATAAAATCAACGTATGGCAAATATTTTTGTTGGCCTAACAGACACACACACACACACACACACACACACACACACACGCACACACACACACACACACAGGCAGAGTGACTGTGTAGTTGTGCTTTGATTTCAGTGTGGCACATGCGGAGTGACCACTTGGGCCCGTTGCAGTTGCAGTTGCACTTGCTGCCGGACAGTTGCTGTTTTGATTTATTAATTACAATTTATAATGCCGGATGTCCTGCCAGGAGACACACACACACACACACACACAGAGGGAGAGTGTGTGTGGCCTGCTGCTGACAGTCGACAACTTTGGGTGCCAAGTCAAGTTTTTGATAGCCCCAAACTGCAACAACAACAAACGTTTGCAATGATTAGATAAACGCAAACCCATCAACAGTTCCAAGCGTGACAGCGCCAGAGAGAGTGAAAGAGAGAGAGAGAGAGAGAGAGAGAGAGAGAGAGAGAGAGAGAGAGAGTAGCTGCCACACAACAACAAAATGTTGCTGCATTAAAAACAGTCTGTGACAGGTGGCAAACACTCATCATATAAATATATATTTTAAATATTTTTCCTTTTTTTTTTTACCTTAGTCACAGTTGCCACTGACGCTTGCACAAGTTCTCTGCCCCCCCTTGCCTATCCTCGACCCCTTTTCAATTTCCAAATGTGACCAACAACATTCTCGACTTGGGCAAGTAGCCATTCAATTCAAACCAATTCAACGCAATTCAATGGCCAACTTTATCAAAACTCATCTTCAGTTTCAAAGGCCAAATGCAATTCGAGTTGATTTGAGCTTAAAATGCGATCATTTAGTCAATTTTGACCAAATTATGTTAGCCTTAGCATAACAAACTCGCTTTGAATTGCAGCATTTCTCGGAGTGTTGAGTGTGGATGAGCTGCTAAAATTATTTAGAAGAAGAAAAGGTGATTTGTCGATGACTTTTAATCAATAGAAAATGGAAATAGAAAATATTATTTTAAACATGACACTTCAATAGACTCAAAGTGGCATACAATGACTTCTGCAGGTTGCGGCAAAGGGGAGGAAGAAAAGGAGTCTTCAAAACACGTCTTCTTCTGTCAGGAAAACTGAGTAGCTTCCGGGTGAAGCCAACAAGCGTTCCAACAAAGCCGAGCCTAATCTATACTCTTGCAGAGGGTTCATCAAAGATTAGATTTGATATTTAGCGACAGGCTTCATTGGAATAATCCATTTCGAATATTTATAATTGAGTTTCGATGTCTGCCGATGAACTCCTGTCTTTCTCTCTCTTTGTCTTTACTTAGTTTATTTTAATTTATTTTTTATTTATTTATTTTAATAAGCAAAATCTGGTATTCTACATTCATACCAATTGCAGTCCACAACAGCGCGCAACACGTTCGAGTTGGAGTTCGATGCTGGGCGAGCTGTTCGAGTTGCGAGTTGTGGGCTCGAGCGCACAAAAGTATGCTACGCTTTTTGGCTCACCGCGTAAATAGGGAAAAATAGAAGAAAATGGCATATTTAATGTCGCCTTAAGCACAAATGCCATCTCAATGGAATTTGATTTGCTTGCCGTTTGTGCTGCAGCTGCGACTGCACTGACACAAAGCAGCACAATGTAAAGAACTGCGAATTTGTAATCTCATCAAAGCCCAAAGCCAAAGCTAAAACCAAAGCAAATGCCAAAGCCAAAGCCAAAGCCAAAGCCGGAACTCTTGAATGAGGACGCGTCGCTTATTTTCACTTTCGGGCGAGCCTTAAGTAAAACGTATTGACTCATTTCGGTGCTGGTTCTGTGCCTGCTGCGGCTTGGGCATTTAATATACTCAAGGATTTATAGGGCGGTCTGAAGTCTCGGCTGACGCCAAACTGCTCCCACCCATTTGGAGTTTATTTAAAAATGTCCGGTCTGCGGCGGCTTTGGGTCCAAAAGTTTGCCATCATCGTGCGGCACAATGGCCGCATTGATCATCTTGTCGTTTGCCAGATAAATGGCCCCGGGGACATTTTTAATTTACTGGCGCGCTGCGGCTTAAGCAAACCAAGTCAAAAATGATAACAACGCTGGCCAACAGCAGCAGCCAAGCAGCCAAGCAACCAAGCTGCCACACAGCCAAGCAGCCAAGAACGTGCCGTGCTGCGTCGAGTGGCCTCGTGGCCCAATTGCCGCTTTGTTTGCTTCTAATTATTAATCAGATTTCTCAGGCTTCTGTTCCGGCTCGTCTCTTCCTGCTCTCTCACTCTCTCCGTCTCATGTGTGTTTTTGTCCTGCTACCAAATTGCATTTAACTTTAAGAAGTTCCATTTTGCTATAGCTTTTTGACAGCCTTTGCCAGTTAGTCGTGCTGCCAAATTGCATTTAGCCTTAAAGAATCACCGTCTAATTTGATGTAGATTGTTTAAAACCATTGCTAATCAGCATTTGGTAGCTGTGTGTGTGTGGGGATGAAATTGCTTTGAATTGTCTTTCATTTATAATGCGTGTGCATTTCAATCTATCCACTTCAGCTGTCTCTACGCATATTATTTCGTAATTATAATCAAATATAATATTACTCACGTGTATACCTTTGTGTGTCCATATCTTTGTGACTGTCTATCTGTCTGTCTGTGTGTATTGTGAATTATTCAATGTACACGCTTATATTCAATTAACATAAAGCTCATTCAATCAAAATCTGTTCATTGATACAGCTGCTTTTAGCTCAAGATTCAACAGCGAGATTAAGTATTAATTGTTCGCGTGCAATGAGAAATCAAAGGACTTAAAGCGAAAATAAAGTTTCGACATGAATACATTTGCACAGTTTGAATATGCTTAAATTTTGCATTTTATTGCAATAATTATTGCCGTCTTAAATAGATAATTGAGTAATTTTTGAGTGGAATCCTTGTGTTTAATGTCGTTGGCTGTGCAGCCTGTGATTTTGCTTGTGTTTGTGCTTGTGCTTTGGCTAAAGACACTGTTAATAAATATGAAATACATTTTTGGGCGACGTCAAATGGCAACATCAAAGTACGCATCTAAAACGCTTAAGTTCTTTGAAGGCATCGTCGTCCTTAAGGATCATCGTAGTCAGCATCAGCTCTGTCAACATAATCATCATAATCATCAACGTCATCATCGTCATTGGCGGCTTTTGGCTTTAGCCGCGGGCGCGACTGCTCAATTAACAAAATGACGAACGGTGGCTGGGTGTGAGAGAGGTTTAGAGGTTGTGTGAGGGTGGGGATTTAGGTGGAGATGTGGGCTGCAGATGTGGGTGGGAGAGGTTGAGAAAGACAAGCAGCAAAAGCAAATGTCAAAAGTGTTTTCTAATTTGCGCAACACCCAACACAAGCATGAAGAATAACAATAGGAGAGCGGTAGAGAGCGGGAGCGGTAGAGAGAGAGAGAGAGAGGGGAGAGGGAGAGAGCAACAACAAATAAAGCCTAATGTATTTAACAAAGTGACAAAAAACGCGACAGTCCCTAGGAAAGTTGCATCCCTCCGGCTACGCTTCATCCTCACCGACACCCTCCACCTCTCCACTATCCGCCACAGTCGCAATAATGCCCTAAAATGCCAGTACAAAAATGTTTAATTTATCAAATGTCAACGCCTAAAAGACGGCAACATTTGTCGTCGTCAATGACAATGTTGATGACTACAGCGACGGCAACGGCGACGGCGACTGCGACGGCAACTGCGACGGCAACTGCGACTGCAAAGTCTAAAGCCAGCGTCAGCGTAGACATTGTTAATACATCGCCTACATGGCCGCACAGCATCCCACACACACACACATACACACACACACACACACACACAGCTCTCGGCGAACATTTTGTCCGGCATTCGCTGGCTGGCGGCAATGTTTTTTTTGAAAAATGAGCCAAGATTTCCCCATACGGTATTATTTATTGTCGCCATCTTCAGTTCCATCTTTGTGTTGAACATCCGCACTTGCCTCCTTGTGTCGCCTCAGTGTCGCGCATTTGTATAATGAATTTGACAAGCGAGTTGTATCAGCAGCTGGTTTCTATAATTGAAGCCGACTAACAGACAACAATCGAATCGAAACGACAGCCTCGAATGGAATTTCATCTTCTCATTTAATTGCAGGCACTTTGCAAACCGTCCAATTGATCCCATTTAAATCCCAACTGCTATATTTATTTGTCTAGATTTGCTATGAATAAATTTCGAGATATATTTGAATATCTAATCTAATTTCGCTTTGGTGATTTCTTAACTCAATCTGAATAACTCACCAAAAACTGCAAAGAATTTAAAAACGAATTCAATTGAAAATTACTCAATATTCCGAGCGAATCATTTAATCTTAATATTTCAACTTAGATTTTCAATTAATTTTATTTAAAGCTTTTCAATACTTTCTACATTTCAGACACATTAAATAGTAATAATAAAAAAAATTAAATAGAAGCATTACGATATCACTTTTAATTCATTGGAGGCGAACCAACCTAGGCATAACTCTAAGTAAACTGTAAATATTGAAAGTCGTCTTGAAGAATTAGCAAATTCATATTAACTTTTATAGAAGCAGAGCATCTGTCAGTCGAGCTCGCTCCATGGATATAATAGCAAAGGCAAAATGTTGCAACACTTGAACAGCTGCATAAAGCTTGGCATCTTCAATGCCATTATGCGATTTCATATCTTTTTTTTTTACTTTGATAATCGTAACTTGCGTCGTTGTCGTTGTGAAAGCATTTAAAATATCTCTGCCAAAAATATATCTATTGCAATCGATCTATAGTTCCACATAGTAATCATATTGTATCTATAGTCGCTGGAGGCCAAGCTAAACTGCTGCTACTGCTACTTGCCACTTTTTTTTGTCTACCCCTGCCACACACCCACTTCTCTGCCACACGGCCACACAGCAACACTCTTGTGCACTTGAAGCAGTAAAAAATATGGCAAAATTCACGATAGCAAACATAAAACAAAATGTATCTGCAAATATCTTTGGCCCATCTTAATATTTATTTGTGTTCGCATTTATATTGCGTCTATTCGCACAGTTCTACCAGTTCCAGCTACCCGCTACCCGCTACCCGCTCTCCTCTCCCCTCCTCTCGTTGTCTGTTTTTTTGTTGTTTTTTATTTTTGTTGCTTTTGCTGCTTTTGTTGCTTGCCCTGCCCGTTGTTTGTTCGCTTATTTTGTTTTTACAGCGCACGTAAAATTGACCACAAATGGTTAGCACACCCCTCCCGTACTCATCCCCGCCCTCCTCCCCTCCCCCCCCCTTTGATGTGCCACGTCTAGGAGGCGTCGCCGTTCGTCGCCTTCTCTCGCAAGTTTTATTCAATGTCCGTTCAATTACACGCACGATTTCCGCTTCCTGCGGCGACGGCGACACAAAAAATAAAAGAAAAGCGTTGCGCAAAAAAAAAAAAAAAAAAAAGCAAAAAACGGAAACCGAAAAAGCAAAAAAAAAAGAAAAATAATAATAATAAAATAAACGGAAAAGTTTGCATTTCTTCAATTCTGTTATATGGCAAAAATATGAAGCGATCACCCCAAACTGAAGTCATATTTTGGTAATGAATAAATGTGAAAGTTCAAATTGGAACAGCTCAAAATTGGAACAGCTCAAAAATGATGCGAGAGAGTTGAATCATTGTCGGGCACCCGAAGTGTGTATAAGGTTTTACCGAGTGTTTGGCAACCAATCCATCAATATGTTTGCCACCTATTTTAGACTTAAGAGTAATCTTCTTCAATCACTGATCTGCTTCCAAATAGTATCTGTATGGCATTTTAAAGGAGTCGCAGACAACATTAAAAATGCAGAAGAAAGATTTACACATTTGTATAACTAAATCGATGACTCGACTTGTCATGCTAATCAAGAATATACTATATATATATCGTATGAGTACATAGGATGCCTGTTACATTGAGCTATTGAAGAACTTTAATATTCCCACTTTGGCCATTTTCAAGGGGTGCAGGGAAAAAGTCGATGCTCAAAGTGCGTTTGCTTGACAAATATAAAACGCATTTTCAGCACGGGCAGCGCAGATGATGCCGGACCTTCGATCTATATCCACATTCCGGCACAGACAACCGAGCATTAATAAAAACAATATTTTCGCTGGCACACAAAAATACAAGGGGAAAATGCACGAGCTGCAAGTGATCGACTTGCTGATACCCTGTAGTGTGCTGCTAGACAAATAGACTCGATCTGTGCAAGTCTCTAGCGCAGTCAGACGAACATGCCTTGATCTAATCGGCTATTGATGCAGATCAAGAATATATATGGTATATAGGCTCGCAGATGCTTCTTCTTCTGCCTGTTCAGGCTACAGGGTATACAACTGTTGTGTATGTGTGTGTGTGTGTGTGTGTGTGTTGTAAAGTGGCAAAAAAAGAAAAAGAAATGTTCGCTTCCTGTGATGATGTCCTGCTATCCGGTTGTGCTGAGGTCCTTCGCTGCAGCTCCTGCGGCGGGCTGTCAAGTTGCGGGGCAAGTTTGTTTGCCACTTTGCAAATATTTGCTTGTCGTTTGGCTGCGCGCAAAACACTTTTACAACGGGGGCGTTCAGCCAGAAGCCACCGCACCCCTTTCCCCCAATTTCCCGCCCGCCAAGGCCCATCTTCACTTTGGACTCGACTTTTATTTTATTTTATTTTGTTTTTTTTTTTTTGTTGGTTTTTTTTTTTTTTTGTTTTTTTTTTTTTTGCTTTCTGCATCGACATCTTTTTCGCATGTGTCAAAAACTTTGCAAACTTCATTACGGTTATTTGCTACGCGCACTGTGGACACGCTACGCCCCTGCCACGCCCATACACACACTGGCAAACACTGACACACACACACACACACACATGCAAATGCAGCGCAAATTAGGAAACTGACTGGCCAAGTCCAAGTTATTACCGTTAATTTGGTTCGCGTCAAAGTTTTGCTTTGGTTTTGATACCCTCGTTTGCCCGCTCAGCTGGGGTATATGCGTTATGCACATGCATCGTGCTTGTTTGCCAGTTTCTCCTTGTCGCATGTCCTTCAACTAATTAATGTCCTTTTCCTTGTATTTATCTTAGCTTTTTGTTCTTTCTGATCGTTTAAATATTGTTGAGTGCGAATATTTTGAGAGGCTGGACACATGCACACAGGGTATGCGGAAGTCGGATCGGATATGTCGGTCAAGAATTCGATTTTTATTTGAGTGACTGCTCAAGGAATGGCAATTCATGCCGCCGCCTGGTAGGGGTTGCGGTTGGTGGGCGTGGTCGCTTTTGGCCAGTTTCGCCCATCCACAGAGCTACGTTCGGCTAGTTGTGGTCCTCAGTATGTTTTCTACTCTCCTCCTCCTCCCCCCCCTCCCCACCCCGCCTGCTGCTGAGCAACCCAACCAAATGATAAATTATTTTGTTTGCTCTATTTTCAACCCGGTTGCCAGCTACGTTGACGGGCCGTCGTGTTGGACGATTGAAGTTGCAATTCAAAAGTGGTCATAGAAACACCCTCGACAATGCTATTCATTAAAACAAGAAAAAAACATCCATTTAAATGCTCTGATTCCACTATCAATATTTCTTAAATTCATCTGATTCTCTGCAGTAGTTAAAGTCTGACGCCTCTTGCCCCATCCCCATACCACAAGGAAAAACATTCTGTACATTCAAAAAGTATGTTACAAATGTATGGCAATTTGAGCCGAGTATTTTCGTATCGATGTCATGATAAGTATGACAATATCAATGCCACAAAGTAAGCACTTATCTGATAATTTTCTATATTCTTAAAAATTCTTATTACAATTTAATGCAATAGAAAATGAAATTCTTTTTACAGTTTTCCTATTATTGGTTTGCCATTTATTGGTAACAGATTAATTACCTCGATTATTATACAAATTAGAATTTCGCTCATCTTTCTTTTATTATTGATCGAATATTGGCCAATTCGATATGGCCAATTAAATGGCAGTGTTTAGCCAGTGTTTAGCGTTCCGCTCTTTATTTTAACACTTTGGCAAAACGCTGCTTGGCGAAATGTTCTGCTAAACTAGTCGGAAGACGAGCGTTAATTAAATTACACACTTTCTGATTTCTATCCATATTGTGGATTGTTGTTGGTAATGTTGTCTTAACACCTCCTCAAAACGAAAAAGTTCAGTAAATGGCGAAAATCCTTTTTCACATTGCTAGCTGATTTTTCAACTTTTAATGATGGTCTCTTGCCAGCTCTCTCCCTCTCTCTCTCCCCTCTCTCTCTCTCTCTCTCTCTCTCTCTCTCGCTCTCTCTCTCTGTAGCTGAGCTTAATAGTATCATGCCACACCCACACCCCTTCCTTTGCCAAAATGTAAAAGTTGAAGCTGTTGGCAAAGTGAAGCAGCGGATAAGCAGCGAATTGTAGTTTTTATGCGTTTTTCAAGAAGCTTTTAACGTTTTAATGGACACAACTAGCTGAAGGCATAAATTGGTATGGTGTGTGTGTGTGTGTGTGTGTGTGTGAGAGTATTTTGTATATGAAATGGAATTGAAACTGGAGCACATCTACGGCAATGCCTCTAGGCTGTAACAGCTCCTCTGCTCCCTCCTCTACACACACACACACACACACACACACACACACACACACACACACACACACACACACACACACACACACACACACACACACACACACACACACACACACACACACACACACACACTTTGAGCCGTTTTTACGAGCAAAATGTGCTGACTGCTGTCCATTTAGTGTTGCCTCCAAAAATTTGTTGACATGAAACTGTCGCCATTGTCAGTCCCACAGTCGATGTACTGGACCACTCTTCCATAGAACCACCACCACCACCACCACCACCACCACTCCCACCACCCCCCACTCCCACTCGCTGCTCAGCGATTTTCATCTTCATCTTCATTTCCATTTCCATCTACGTCACCGTGAACAGCAGCTTCAATTGCAGCTTTAGCTACAGCCAGCCATAGCTCCACATTGAGGCTTACAGTGTGGCCGTATGTTTGTGGTAAATTCTAACAGTTTTTGTGTAATTGTCAACAAGCAGCACCAGCAACAGCAACAACAGCAACAACAGCAACAACAGCAACAATAACAAGAAAAACACGACAATGAGAGAAATAACGTAAACAAGTAAATGAGCATGAGGAAAATTTGCGCAAATGTCAGCACTTTTCTTAAGCACCCGGCAAGCGACCACAAGAACGCAAAACGAGATGCTAACAACAAACCAAACCAGACCAAACCAAACCAAACCAGACCAGACCAAACCAGACCAACACCAGTACACCGAGAGAAAAGATTATTTTATGGCAAGCATCCCCTCTGCGGTGCAGTGTGTCTGTGTCTGTGTCTGTGTCTGTGTGTCTGTGGGTGTTGCCCACTTTCATTTATTGAGTTAACTAAACAGGAACAAGCAGCAAGGACTCACAACTGGCAAACTGGCAAACTGGCAACTGGCAAACTGGCAACTGGCAACTTGGAACTCGGCGCTCGGCACTCGGACTTTGCTGCGTAACGTTATTTCCTGCACAAGGATTAAGCCAGCAGCAGCAACAACAACAAGAATTCTAACAGCAACAGCTGCTGCTTCCGCTGTTGGCCATGCACTTAGAGAAAACTAAAATTCAATTTAACATTCCGCTGAAAACTAACAAGTTTTTCAGTTTTTTTTTTTTTTTTTGTTCTTCAACATTTCCTTCGTACAGTCAACAGCAGGTTAAATTTGTTGCCTGTTAACAGCTGCACATTCTGTACATTCAACGTTCAACATTCTGTACATTCAACATTCAACATTCTGTACATTCAACATTCAACATTCGTAGAGTATGTTGTGGATTTTAGAAATTCACACCGAACATTTCGTGTTCTTTTGCGACCATTTATCGAGTTTCGCAAAATTGTTTCAGGATAATCCATTTATCAGTTTGCATAATAAGAGTAAAATATTATAATTTAAAGATGAGCAATAGAATGGAGCCGTGTGGCAGGTGAGTCTTGTTATATCAGAATTGTTATATATTCTATTCTTCATGAATTAATGGCCGTGCAACTTGCACGATATTTTTCATATTCAGTAATGGATTCATCGAATCCAATTAATCTGTGAGATGTGGCTCATTGTTAAAAACAAAAATACATCGAAATTAATTGTTTTCATTCACGTTGAATCCATTTCTGAAATCAGGCGGTGATTTTAACGAAACGAAGAAACTCGCAATGGAATCGCAATGTGCGAGGAATGTGAATGTTTGAAATGTTGTACATCGTGGAATGAATACGGCAATAAATGCACAAAATAAAATTAAGTAAGCACTAAGAACAACAATTGACAATTGTTGTTGTTGTTGTTGTTTTTTTTGCGAGTGTAGCTTGGCTGGATTACCGTTTCTGCTGAAACGGCAGTAGTTAAAGCCATTGGCAATGGCCACACTCTGCTCTGACTGGGCCCCAATGAAAGTGCACACAAAAAAGGTGCGACGACTCATCAAAGCTGATGTTGTTGGTGTTGTTGTCCCTGTTTAAGGCTCATCTCCTACCTGGCCACCCACCACGCCTCCCTCTATCACGCCCACCATCTTAGATTATTCATCTTAGATAAAAAGCAAATTTAAAGCACAACAGCAGCGAAACTCAAACTGCACAGCTTATCGGGTCTTCTTCTTGCCAATTTTTTCTTCTTTTTCCTTTTTTTTTTGTTGTACTTTGAGCACATTTTTTTGTTGTTGTTGTTGTTGTTTTATATTTTGTATACAATTTAATGCACTTGTTGTTGGTGTTGCACAAAAGCAGCTTACAGTTTGACAAGCGCTGCTGCATCGCTCAGCCCAAATGATTGCCAAGGCAACCTGGCATACACCCACACACACCCACACCCACATCCACACACCCACACACACACACACACCCACACACACACACACACACACACACACAGAGAAGACACTGGGAACATTGTCTACTTAGTTAAGTTGTTATTTTTATTACGTCCCGCCTTTGGCAAGATTGGCGAGGAGTTGGGGGCTTGGTTGCGTGGCTGGGTGGTTGGTGGGCTGTCTATATTTCGGTATAGCTGTGGGTGGTTGGTTGGCTGGCTGATTGGGTAGTGCTATTATGACAACATAAGTTCACTGATAGATGGAAAAAGGTAAATACTGTGTGCGAGTGTTGAGTGCCAAGCATGAGGATGAGCTCTGCTTGCGGTGTGGGTGGGTTGGCGGTGGGTGGCGGTGGTTGTGGGTTGGACGACGAATATGTCAGTAGCCAGAACGCTTAGCAATAACAACAACGGGCAACAAGAACAACCGCAGCAAGTGTGCTCGACGAAAAGCTACCCTGTAAAAGCAAGGAATATATTAAAATATATATTTTATATATATTTGAAACTTATAGATACAAAAATTCAAAGTGCCGCCAAATTAAAATAATATAATAATATAAATATATATATATAAACTATTTATTTTCAACAAAATACTCAGTTTTTTATTCTAATTTTTGTGTATTTTATTTGCAAGCCAATTTTAAAAAGTTGTCTCAGCTTTGGTTGGAAAACACTTTCTCATCTGAATCGCATATTTTCCTTCAAATCTGGCAATCGTTTAATGCTCGCTTTTTAAACATTTATTTCCCTTCTTCGATTCACCGATATCATCGAACTATATTGTTGAAATAAACAGAAATCACGTAATTTTTCATATTTTGCTTGATAATAATTTACAAAGTTGTAAGACAAATCCGCATTTTATATACCACAAGCAGTCAATATAGCTATCAATATAAGCACGTCGATATCAGATCCCAGAAAATCGAGCAATTGAAGTTTTCTTTGTTTCCTCTTTATTTACGTACCTGTTTGATTTATCTCTCAAATTGTGAGTTCTTCTCTGGTGGTAATCGTAATGCAAACCTTGCAAAAGATGCAGCTACTTTCATGATTAGTTTCATAATTAAATTTGTCAAATATTAAATAATGTTGGATATGCAACAAGTGCTGAAGCTGTCCACTCACTGATGAGCAGGAGGCTATGAGGCCAACAGGACATAACATATTGTTCTCGATATTGAATATTATATAATTCCATGCTGAGCTTCTCAGCTTTCGTGATAATTACCATAACCTTTGAATACAGCAGCAGTTCTGCGTTGTCCGAGGGTATACAGGAAGGGGTGGGGGTGGGGAGGGGAGGGGAGGGGACAGTGGAAAGTGGAAAATGCTCTCTGCTAATGCCCGTAGAGATGAGCTGAGCGCAGGTAGCAATAAGAGCAGCAGCATCAAAAACCATGTCGATGTTGCCGCAGGCCAACTACAGCAGCAGCAGCAGCAGCAGCAGCAGTAAAATCAACAAGGACATCGGTTGCAAAGGGGGTGGGGGGTGGAGGGGTGTGTGTGGCAACTATGGCGAAACGGTGGCAAGAAGGACAAAGCATTTGCTTTGCAGTTGCTTGCTTGATTTCATTGAAATTGCTTGGCAAAAGCACTAGATGCCCGATAAGCTAAGCTGCGAGAGCGAGAGAGAGAGAGAAGAGAGAGAGAGAGAGGGGAACGTCGCCTGGTAAGCAGCCATAACAGTTAGCCAGAGCCAGCAGCAGAGCCAAGCAAGTAAGATCAAAGCATTAACGATATGGTAAATAGTCAAACTACAGTTGAATCACTCCAGCTGCGACAGACACTCATGAATGCACTCATTGACAGCAGCCGAGGGACGGCAACACTCAATGCTTCCATTTAAGTTTGCAAATATCTTTTTTAATTACTTTCATCATTTCTGCTTTTTACTGATATCTTCTGCCTTTTGTCAATTTGTTTTTCTCAACTTTGCAACGTCTCCAAAGACTATATTATTTATATATATAGTAGCTGCCATAGGAACAAATGGTGGAAATATAAGTTTTGATTTCAGTTACAGATGTGGAATATTTTATTTTTTAATATTCGTTTCATATTTATTTTTATTAAAACGAAAACAGGAGAAAATCAATCAAAAACGCCGATTTAAAGGGTATGCAATTGTCGATGTGACCGAGATAAACATAGTTTATTGTAGAGTTTATTTTTGAAATTTAATATTTTACAGCTTCCGAAAACTTTTGTCAACAAAATACTTTTAAATACTTATCCCAGGAGCCGTAGAAACATATCTTTTTTGCCAGCAAACTGATTGTGTGTTGTCAAATTATGAAATTCAGTTTTGCAACCCAAGAAAAATATATAAATAAGAAATAATTCGAGGAATCGTTTATTATATCGGGTTGATTAACAGTTAGTATTATGCTTTGCAGATTTAATTGGTATGGCAGACAGATGGATGGATGTGCGCCTGGTCATTCGGTCATCGGGTTGTCTTTGTCATAACCAATGCCACTCGAGACGCCTGTCTCTGTCTAAGTCTCTCTGCCTCACTTCCACTTAGAGTCAGGTGATTGAGATGAGTGGTATGGAAAAACCTGCAAGGAAATTACACGAAAGCTGAACAAGCCAAAAACAACTCGGCCTGTTATTATTTTAGAGTTCAAGTTAAAGTTAAGCAGCGCCTGCAGGCAGACAGATAGACAGACAGACAGACAGACAGACAGGCAGACAGGCAGGCAGGCAGGCAGACAGGCAGGCAGGCAGGCAGGCAGATAGACAGGCAGGCAGGCAGGCAGATAGACAGACAGATAGACATGGAGCTCGTCCTGGCAGCGAGGACTCAGCAGCTGAAGCCGGCTAAACGGGCAGACGACAAGCGGCAATGAAGTGCACTTCAATCTGAATGTGAATGCGAATGCGAATGCGAATGCGAATATAAATGTGAGTGTAAACGGGTGTGGGCATTTAACTTTAACTCCCTCTCCCTCACTCCCTCACTCTGTCTCCCTCACTCTCTCTCTCTCTCACTCTCTCTCTCTTCCTCTCTCTCTCTCTTGATTTGTCTGCGCGTCATTGTCTGTGCTAGCATCTTTGTAGAACAATTTTGCCTGAATGAAAGCGGCAAAATGCTTCAATGAATGAGCCCGATTCCTCGACACAGTGAGAGACAGAGACAGAGAGAGAGAGAGAGAGAGGGGGGGGGGGGGGGGGGCTTGGCTGGCATTCTGTATAGCCATCCTTTTTGCCCATGCTCTTCTCTATTCCTATTCCTATTCCTATTTGCAATTGTGTAAACTACCCCCCTCCCCCACCCAACCACAGCTACCCGTACTACCACGCCCACACTTCATTATGCTGCTCGTTGCACAATTGCAACGAGGCTCTTTTCTATCTGCGCCCATTCGAATAACTCGAATGATGCGAATGGCGCAAAAGTTTTTGCAGTTGACTTAAGTGATGCCAAGTGCAAGTGAACAATTGTTATTGTTGTTGTTGTTGTTGTTGTTGTTGTTATTGTTGTTGTTGTTGTTGTTGTTGTTGCAGTTGTTAGTGCTGCAATTAGTGCAGAACGCTCTATTATTATCATTATGAATTTTAAGCAATCAGCAGCAACAGCAGCAGCAGCAGCAGCAGCAGCAGCAGCAGCAGCAGCAGCAACAGCAGCAGCAGCAGCAGCAGCAGCAGCAGCAACAGCAACAGCAGCAACAGCAGCAGCAGCAGCAGCAGCAGCCACTTTAACTGAAACTTCAACTTAAAAATTGATGGCAAAGTTGAAAGCGAGGCAATACTTGACAGAATTGTGTTTTTGGCAGGGGGTGTGGGGGGGCGGTGGATTGTTTATGGGAGGGGAGGGTAGGGGCAGTCTTTTTGAGTGGGTGACTGTCTAAAGTAAACAGAAAACAAACACAAAAGGCCACAAAAAGCGCCACAATTGGCTTTTGTTTTTATTAGCGCTGCTGTTCTTCTATTTATTTGTTGTTTACCTATGATAATTGTGGTGTTTATTTATGACAAAAGCAGACTGAAGACGCAAGCAGCAAGTCGCAAGTAGCAAGTAGCAAGTAGCAAAATGGCTGTTGCAAGCTGGAAGGATAGGCAAACAACTTGAACGCTGAAATGTTGCCATTGAAAGCTTTGGCTTTAAAGCGTCTAAAACTTTTCCATTCGATACTTCATTTTATATATTATAGATAGATAAATAGATATATATATATATATGTATATAGTTTAGATTATAGTTACATCCTCATTTATTTATTAATCAATTAGAACCGCAAAATGCAACTAAAAATTGTATTTTGTTTTTATATTTGTTTTTCATTTTTCAGTTGCATTTTTTTCTCAATCATTTTCAATAATGACAATATGTTAAAATTAATTATTAATTCTCTGATTCGTTTTCCTTGCTTACTCTGTTAACCACCATTCACCATTAATCCAAGAGAACACAAAAGTCGGACTTAAATTGTATTCAAAGTTTAAGCCCCAAGTTGGTTTAACCAGAAGCTAAGCCCCAGTTAACTTATGACGCGATGTTTGCATTTTGTGTGTGGGATTAGCATCGATAGTACACTCAAAAAAAACAGAATAAATAAATTAAATAAACTGTTGAAAATCAAAGAAAATGTTGTAAAATCAGATTTAAAGTTTGTCACTTTAATGAAGAAAAAAGAAGTCATCAAATATATACATTTTAAGCCATTAATATACATTTCTTAAAATATAATTATAAATCCATAAAATTGTTTTTATATAATATTATCAATAAATAGAAAAACTAATAATGCGATCCTTTGTCACAAAATAGTTATATCTATAGAGATTGTTTGTCAGTGCAGTATTATATATATATATATATATATATATATCTTACATGAATTAAGAAAACAGTTTGGCAAAAAGGTTCGTGGATTGTCCTGAAACTGTGCGGGAAAGAAGCAAAAAAGTAAACACATCTATAAAAATATAGTTCAAAGAGCAAACAACAAAGTTTTTGTGGCGTGTTAAAGTCTCAATAAAATTGTTGTTCGTCTCGGATATAAGACATGCACACACATATATATATATATATATAAATATATATATATATATGTATATGTAAATGATGTTTATTGATACATATGCCAATAAAGTAAAAGTGTATTCTTTTATGATTGCAGCTCAATATTTGCGGCGTGCCGAATCCTGATTATTGATACAAGCCCACATAATTGACAGTTGCCAGCTGCTGTTGTTGTTGTTGTTGTTGCTGTTGTTATTGTCAGCCTTAACCCTTTGGTGGGATGCGTGCGAGGGGCGATTGGTCCAGTGAGTGGAGCAGGAACAGTGACTTCTCCCCCGCTTGGTGGTACAACAAGAGTTCTACAACGCCCAGCGCCAGACGCAATTTGTATGCAAATTTCATGAGAATCTCAACACATGCAAAAACAGCATACGCAAAAAGACGAAAAAAAAAACAAAAATAAAATAAAAATAAATATAAAAACATCACAAAAGAAAAAAACGAACACAACGAAAACAAAAGCATAAAAATAATACAGCAGCAAAGAATTGGGCAAGCGCGAGGCGTTTCAAAAGTCAGTACGTAGCACACGTGTAGAAAATAGACTTACACATTGGGCACTGATCACGAAGAGGAGAAGTGAGAGAGAAAGCAAAGACAACTTATTAAGAAATGGCAAAACAATTGAAAAGTTTTCTGGCGCCGCTCGCAAAAGCCCCAAAAAGCTGACAGCAGCAGCGGGTCTAACGGTGAATGTCTTCAAGTGCAGCGTCACAAAAACGAAGCAGCTAAATTAAATGGTAGAAACATGAAGCGATGCGTGTGTGTGTATGTGTATGTGTGTGTGTGTGTGTGTATGTATGTGTGTGTGTGTGTGTGTGTTATTAGCAGAAATAAGTGGCAGATTAGCGTGGCTGGGCGTGGCAACCACACACATAAAACAAATAACAATAATAGTAATAGTAAAAGAAAAAGTGAAATTAAAATTAAATCTACGCTAAGAAGAAAACATCATTGACTTGAGCAGAGCAACTCTCTCACTCCTCACACACTCTTTCTATTTCGCCCTCTCTCTCTCTCTCTCTCTCTCTCTCTTTGTCTAACACACGCTGCTTTGTGGCGTTGTCGTCAATGGCTGCTGCGGGAATAAAGTGTGACTGCGATGGCAGCAAAATAGCAAACATACCAAAGCCACTTTCTATGCAAATTTTTATGTGTTAAATGCATTTTGTTGGATTTAACATTCTCGCTGATTTTTTGGTTTACATTTTTGCATACAAATGAAGCCTGCGCTGTCAGTGGCGCGGAAGGGTGTCTCTTGTGTGTGCTGTGTGTGTGTGTGTGTGTGTGTGTTATATCTTTCTTTCTTTCATTCATTCCCTTTTTTGGCAGGGGGGTACAGCAACACACACAAATTAGAGGATTAAGTAGCTGGGTTGCTGCTGGTGCGTCTTCTTCTTCCTCTGCTGCTGCTGCTGCTTCAGTTGACGTCGACATTGGCGCTGCAGTCGCCATTTGCCAATCGCTATTCGCCGTCTCATGTTCATTGTCTTCGGAACGGCGAAGAAGCAGCACCAGCAGCAGCAGAGGCAGTAACAGTAGCAGCGACAGCGGCAGCGGCGGCGAGACAATTACGCTAATTCGCCTGAAATTGTTTTGCATTTTCTACTCTGGCTGTGCGGCTGCTACTGCTGCAGCCCGCATCTGTATGTGTGTGTGTGTGTGTGTGTGTGTGTGTCTTGTGTGTCGAAATCTTTTCGACGCTTGTTTAAACAGTTAAATTTCATTGCGTTGTAAATAAGAAACAAACATTAAAAGTGAACATGAAAAAGTTTACAGAACAGAAGTGTGAAGCAATCGATGAATACAGTTATCTATATATGTATATACATATGTACATATGTATGTGTGTGTGTGTCTCTGTGTGTAACGAGCAATCAGAAATTTAAGACAATTTTAGTACAAGATGCTAGACATGGCTGCCATATCTGCAATAATAGAAATTTAATACAATTTTGATGTCGGCTGCTGCTGCCGTTTCTGGTGCTGCTTATGTGACGTCATTCCAAATTATAATTACCTTAATGGCATATGTTTCATGCAATTAAGTATTGATTTCAGTTCGTTAGATTTCATTGAACAGCAAATAGTAAATAGTAAATAGCAAATGGCAAATAGAAAATAGCAAACATTAGACATTAACGTTAGGCACAAATATGCAACATGCAAATGGATTTGCATTTGTGTCAGCCGTCATCAAATGCAGCCCATAATTGACAGGTGACACATTCATTGGCGATGATAATTGCATTATTTTAACATTATTACAAAACATATGTCCATTCAATTTAAATGTTAATCTTAATTAAATTATTTATTACTTTAATTTTGGCTGCCTGTTTGCGGTTTGGCAGTTTGCCAGTACGCTCCGAATATGCATATCAGTTACACTCGGATTCCATTAATAAATATGTATATGTTAATGAGCAACATACATCAATTTACATGCATACATACAAATCTACATCTACATACATCCACAAATACATACATACATACATATGTACAGTTGCTGTCAAAATAATAGTTGCTTTCAGATTCCCACAGATTCCTTGGATTGGATCATTCTGCTACTCTTCGACACACTCGCTTTGTTTGCTTTAGTTTAACCATTTCTATTCTTTTGACCGCAGCTGTACTCGCATTTTTAAAAATTATTAGCCTCATTCACAAAAGCCAATATCTACTGCAATTTTAAAGCCAATTGTGGAGGGTAGATTACTAGGAATCTGCTTCAAAGATCGGTATTTCTAGCCTAATCAGATGGTATTTGTTATTGGTGTCAGAGTATTACGCAGTCGGCTAAGCCCAACTGCAACGTTCTCGCTTGTTTTCTTTTCTCTTGAATATTTGCATCTGCTCGTAGCAACTAACTTTCTGCACATCTGCATACTGTATGTGTGTGTGTGTGCGTGTGTGTGTGTGTGTGTGTGTGCGTGCGTGTGTGCGTGTGTGTGTGCGTGTGTGTGTGTTAGTAGCCATGTTTGATTGCGCTCATTATCCAATCCCATGTTGGCTGGCAAACCGCCGCTGTTGATTTTTGTAGTCGATTCAACGATATGGAAACAATCGTTGAGCTTTAACAGGCCCAGCGCAACTGGGGATTGCCTTGTCAACGAGGGAGTGGGGAGGGGAAAGGGGCAAATGGCATGTGGCAGGAGGCAGGTGGTGGGAGGCAAGGAGGGCATTTCGGTTTTTGGCAGTTGGTTACAGCGATTGAATTTAATTAGCTTATCATGAAAGCGTATTTCACATAAATTTATCAAAATTGCTTTACACAACAGCCGCAACAAGGAAATCATATCTCTACCACCCACCCCTCCCCTTTCCTCTCCATCTCACTCTCCTGGTGGGTGGTGGTTGGGTGGTGTCGACCAAATTGCATTACGGCCCGCCCATTAAACTGATAAAAACGAGAAACGAGCATCGAGTTGAGTTGTGTTGACTCCGGCGACACTTTAAACTTGATGGTTCAACACAGCCGCGGAGCGAGCGGCTGGTTGACACGGGTGGGGGGCAAAGAAGGGGGTTGGGGGGTGGTGGTTTTTGGAATATGGGTTGGTAGCAAAAGGAAAAGAGGCTAAAATTAAATTTATTAACGCACATTACAACGCACACACTTCACAGCACTCTCCAAAGAGAGGAGCAGCAGCTCGACAGGGTTGGGCATGGGCAAGGGGGAGTGGGAGTGGCAGGGGGGGAAGGGGGGAGGCAGACGAAACAATGCTGGCTTGGCCTGTGATGGCTGTGATGGGTGGCTGTACATTTACTGGTGGTTACTTGAAGGTCGCCCGAGAGTGGCAGCAGCAACAAGCAACAAATTTTGCTTTGCTTGCGTTGCACAATATCGCTGTGACCCAGTGTTGCAACGCGATATTGTGCAACAACAGAAATAAAAATAAATAAAGGAACCATATCCGGACGGACGGACGGATGGATGGATGGACGGACGGACAGCAGCAAGCCAAAAGCGAATGCAAAAAGAATGCGTTGAGCATTTCCGATTTCAACTGCAGCTTCCAATTGACAAGTCAAAAGCGAACGGCTTTTGTGGCACTGAGGATAAATGATAAGTGCACAAAACACACATAACACACATGCGTGTCGACTGGCACATACCCTGTACCCAGCATTTAATGTAAAGTGGCAGACTTGCTGCGCGTTGTTTGTTTAATATGCAAACGCTTTTTGCTCAATAAAATTATCAAAAAATATGTCTGATTATATTGTACATCGGCTGGGGAAGGCTATATCTAGACAATTGTGTCTTAATCGAAAATCGATTAGCATCAAGAATATATATATACTTTATGGGCTCGAACATGCTTGCCTCTGTCTGCTGCATAGTTTTGTGCAACGCATTTTTATTGAGCAGTTTTTTTTTTTTTTTTTTTTTTTATTCACTGACAATTTTTATACTTTTCGGATTAAGAATAAAACTCAATGTTTTCAATGTTTTCAATGTTCGCAGTTTGCAATTGTCTTCTGGTATCCGATTTTAAGAACTTAATACGTCAAAGAATTTCGTGGAAGTTATTCGTACTTTTTGTATAATCAGATTAGTGAAATATTTATGGTTTGACCTATTTATGAACAGTGCTTTAAGCTTTGCACAAAAGTTGTAGTCAACATGCCCAGTGGACTGGGTTCGGTTGGTGGTTGGGGTTGGGTGGGTTTTTGGTCTATTTCCGTCTTTATCGACGGTCATCGACATCGTCATCGGCCGCTTTGATAGCTGGTGAACTGTGCTAATTGATAAGCGGCGTGCGACGTGCCACGTTTAATCGGCTGTTTG
>JAWNMU010000676.1:47500-120000 GCA_035043665.1 Drosophila quasianomalipes
CAGATACAGATACAGATACAGATACAGATACAGATACAGATACAGATACAGATACAGATACAGATACAGATACAGATACAGATACAGATACAGATACAGATACAGATACAGATACAGATACGGATACAGATACAGATACAGATACAGATACAGATACAGATACAGATACAGATACAGATACAGATACAGATACAGATACAGATACAGATACAGATACAGATACAGATACAGATACAGATACAGATACAGATACAGATACAGATACAGATACAGATACAGATACAGATACAGATACAGATACAGATACAGATACAGATACAGATACAGATACAGATACAGATACAGATACAGATACAGATACAGATACAGATACAGACACAGATACAGATACAGATACAGATACAGATACAGATACAGATACAGATACAGATACAGATACAGATACAGATACAGATACAGATACAGATACAGATACAGATACAGATACAGATACAGATACAGATACAGATACAGATACAGATACAGATACAGATACAGATATAGATATGGAAATATCTGCATTGCTTGTATCCCCATCATAGTCCTAGATCATAAGCAAACACAAATGATGGCAATCTGTTAGTGTAACCAGTCAGCCTCCCCCCAAACCCCCCCGCCCCCCACCCTTTGCACCTCGACAAACCCTTTCGCGTCTTTGGACTGCCATCGTCTGTGCACAATGCTGGCCAAATTTATATTATTAATGCCTGTTTATCTACATGCGACGACGATGTCGCCCCCATAGATACGACTACGCTAACAACCGACGTGCAACTCAAACAAACAACTATCCCCCGTTTCCCGTTGCCCCTTTTCCCCTTTCCCCACTCCTTGTCTCTTCCTACCACCTTCCACCTTCCCCCTCGCCGCACAGCAGATTCTCTTCGTTGTTGCTGTTGTTGTTGTCTTTGTCTTTATATACGCTGTTTTATGAGCCTCAATTAATTTCCGCGTAAACAGCGCGAGTTCTCCAACAAACACCCACATACACACCCACACACACACCCACACACATATGTATATATGTATATATATATATTTAGAAGGAGTAAACACTAGAAATGTTAAAGTGACGGAAACATTGATGAAATTGTTAACAGTCGTTGGCTTACTTGATTTAATAATATTCAACATAAAATATAATTTTCTATTTATTTCTTATCTTTCTATCTTGTATCTTAATTCTCATACATTATATCTTATATCCTAAAGTTGCAGATATTAGTCAGACTTCTGAATATCCCACACGCAGTCAAAACAAATACACACAAGTTTCTATGTACATATATATATATATACATACTGTATCGCATGTTAAGTTGCATTACATCATGGAATGATTATGTTCTTTTTTACAGTTAAGCTTACTCAGACTCGGAACATTACTCACATTAAATGATTTAATAGTGGGATTTTGCCCAGAGTTTGGCTGCAAGTTTTAAGGTTTGAGTTAATCATCATTTTAACTGCGCAAAATGTTGGTTAAGAGTTACTCACTATTTGCTTGCACTCCCCCACACTCACATGCACACTCACACTCACATTCGTATTCACATTCGTATTCACATTCACATTCGCATTCACATTCGCTTTTGTATTTCACACCGTTGCGATTAGTAAATACATTTGTCGCATTAGTGGCAGCAGCTCGACACAGCATTTTGTCATGTTAATGCACACTAATGACAGCCAGCGTGGGCAAGGCCACAGTTTTCGACTACCAAATACCCTACAATTGCATTTTCTTTCCCATCATATTTATGTTTTTCTTTTTTATGTATTTGTTGCTTTTTTTTTTTGAATACTTTTCATAGCTGCAAACTTTGCAATCGATTATAAATACTTTTGCGAAATATTGTGTACTAGTCTGAGATACTCTTTCCATGCAAGGTGCTGAAGACCGCAAAATACTAATTAACAGTCAAATAATAAATATTGTGACGGGAATATTTGCAAATATCAACTATATTTATCGGCACCGATTCTGAAATACTCTAACAAATTTAGAGGTTAAAACTAAAGTGGATTAAATATTGATTAGCAAATTCTCAACAAAACAGACACAGCCCAGGTCGAATATATAAACATATATACATATATATATATATGTATGTGTATATATATATAAATTATATCTGTATATGTATGAGTAAATATTGATTTGTTCCAAATTCCCTCAAAATGTTTGACAGACACAGACTGTTGACTAAGATAAATATATATAAGCTTTCGGAAGCTTTCCGTCAATACGTAAAGGCGGACACAGTTAAATATATATATATATATATATATATATATATATATATTGTGTATATTATGTATCTATTATATTATGATAGCATGTCTAGAGCTTGTATACATTCTTTTTATGATAGTCTATAATAAAAGTCTATAATCAAACTGCCTTTGAAGCCCCCTTCCCGCCTATCCCCCCCACCATCTGCACTACTCATGCGAAAAACGCGCGAACCACGCATCCGCTGCGATTAACAGTTTTTGATAAACAGAACTAAACCAATAAACAAACAAAAACATGAAAAAACCAAATTAATAAACAGCAAATATTTATGTTTGTAGAATGTACACAGAGAAAAATATCCTACTTTATGGTCGAGAAGAAGAAGAATTGCACTTATCCATCTTAAAACAAGAACATTTTAATCTAATCGTAAACTGATTTTAATAATTCTTAAATTTTGAGTAAATTTATATATATATATATATATATATATATACAATTATATTTTTTTTATCGTATTTGTTGTAATTTAGTTATTTTAATACTCTTAAAAAATAAATAAATATTTGAAAATTGTATAAGTATTTATTTTTTAACGCTTGCTTTATCATAATCTAATCTGGAGAACATGTTAAGTAAATAAATAAACTTGTTGCAATGTTGATAATTCTTAACAATGTCGATTTAATGCTAATTTTTCTCTCTGTGTATATACGTAGGCGCAGCAGAAAAAGCTCGTGAAAAGTTCTTATCGACTGATCGATAATAGTTGAAGGAGTGGGTGCATTATATATGTGTCGTCCGTCAGGGAGGGGAGTAGAGGGGAGGGAGGGGTCGGTAAGGGTAGGGAAGCGTGCCGGCGAAGCGAAAGCTTCTCTGGCGGCTGCTAATGGCGAGGTCGGCCGACGTGACCAACGGCACATCAGCCGGCGAAAGCTCGCCGCGAACGGAGTCGCTATCCGCTGCGAATTCGCCGCTAGTATATAAGGCGTCATGCAGGGCGCCTGCTGCAAATACGTTTGTTGGTTCGCCTTGCTCGCTTCGTCGCTCCGTTCTCCGTTCAGCTACTCGCAACTCGCAACTCGCAGCTCACAGCTGAAAACTCACAGCTGAAAACTCACAGCTCGCAATATGTGGTCCAAGATTGCCATTGCTGGTGCTCTGCTCGTGATGGGCGGCACCCTTGCCGTCAGTGTTGGGGACAACTTTGCGTATGTGGATCGATCCCTGGAAGTGGCCATGCCCAAGGCGAAACGTCATGTGGCGCAGGATTAATGGCGACGGTTCAGGATGCGCAACTAGTTCCAATTTGACAGTGCCACACAGCCTGCTCACCACTAGTCCATTAAGTAATCATCCAAATTGTTGTTGTGAACAGTTTTCAATTGTTAAATGATTCTATTTCGCTATACTCGCTTGCCTCTGTACAGTTCAAGTGAACTATAAGCGTCAACCAGTTCATCATACCCCCGCCCACCTCCCCATGCCTCCTGCCGAGACGAACAACTGTCAGTCACCTTTTTTTTTAAATTTTTTTTTTTTTCTATTTAGCTTAAGTTTCTACAGTATAAGCATAATTGCATGTTGTAAATAGTTAATAAATAAATAAAAGTATGTTAATCGAAAGAACCCCGACAAATGTACAAAAACCAATACACAAGTCAGACACGCCTTTCAATGCTGATCGGGTATATAGACATATATATTATTTTGTTTGCTTCACACTCCACGACAAAATTATAATGCCTGCTCGCAAGTTAAATATAAAGCAAAGATAAAAAAGTATCTCACTTGAATGAATGTCAGCTGTAAATCGATATTCCCAATTCAGCTTGGAAATGTGAGCATAAATAATGTATATAAATATATGTATATATAGATATATGTATATATATGTTTATGTATTTATATATATGCAAGCACACAAGCCAAATTGCTCATATTCCAGCTTTGTTTGCCTGCCACTACTCGTGTGTCAAAGGTCAATGCGGACACACGCACACACACACGCACACTCACACACACATGAACTTTAACAGTTTTGTAATTAAACTGTTAATTGTCACATTATAAAAATAGACATATATGCGAGGCCATCGTT
The DNA here is from genome assembly GCA_035043665.1 of Drosophila quasianomalipes. NCBI lineage: Eukaryota > Metazoa > Arthropoda > Insecta > Diptera > Drosophilidae > Drosophila > Drosophila quasianomalipes. Next base: position 51,880 of record JAWNMU010000676.1, read on the forward strand.
TGCTTAGTCCTTATCTTAATGCTCATATTTATTTAAGTTTTTCAAAATTTTCATTCAGTTAGTTTTGACCAGCGGCCAGAGTGTGAATGGTAGGGGCATGGGGCATGGGGAAGGGGGAAATAACGCACAACTTGCCACAGGACTCTGTCCGAAATCTGTGGGCGCACTAAAAATGACTGGCAAGCCGCAAATACTTTGTCAGGATCAAGTTGACACTCGTTTGCCCGTCGGTTTGGTTGGCCCGGCCCAGTTCGGCCATAAGCCCGACCCTGTCCGACTGACGGTTGATGGTTGCAGGTCGCATGCCCCCATAGGCCGTCGCCCGCATTTGACACTCTTCCCCTCCCCATCCGCTTCACCCTCCGCTCCACCCTCTATTTGTTTTGTTTGTTGCCACACAAATGGATGTGTCTATGGCTATGTGTGTGCATATGTGTGTGTGTGTGTGTGTGTGTGTGTGTGTGTGTGTGTGTGTGTGTGTGGGGGCATTTTGCCAGAACAGATTGTTGAAGATTTGATTTTGGGCAGTTACCCAGTGGCCGGCACAATCGTTAATCTAATGAAAGATGACGTTCGCTGGGCGGCGAGCGGCAACAAAATTTTGAGTAGTTGCCACTGCCAAAGACATCCCATCTCCATCTCCAGTTCCAGCTACAACTCTGGCTCCAACTCTTGCAGCTTGAACACTATACACTTTAAAAAACTGGTTGATTTAACTTTAAATGAAAATCATAAAATAAATACAAAAATAAAATAATGATTAATAAAATTAAAATTGTTTTTTGTTGCAATGACATTTTATTAAATATAAATAAATATATATAAATATAAATAAATGGGTTAAAAATATGGGGTAAAGTTAATTAATTTATATGTATATATAAGGAAGATTAAATACTTGGAAATTCCAATCTGGTTAATAAAAGTGACGCTTTTTGTCAAATGTTATTAATCTTTTTATTCATTTTTAATTCAATATTCACAAACATATTGTGCAATTCTGGTGCAATTTTGTGCAGTGTAGAGTCGAATGCGGCTGCTGCTGCTGCTGTGTGGACTGCCACTACTTCATCCGCTTTGGTCTGCGGCTGTTTGCTAATCATTCATCATTCCTGGCTCGCCTCGGGTCCTGATGAGTAAGCGGCAAGTAAAACAAAGCCTCGCCACACAGTTGGAAAGGGGTTAGTTGGGATGGGATGGGATGGGATGGGGTAGGGTGAGAGGTAGGGGTTAGCGTCATTGTAGGAATATTAGTTGGCTCTATGGCTGGAGATGTTGCAGCATTTGATACTCGTAGCAGTTACCAGCTCACCTGGCACCTGGTCAAAGTTCAATCGCTCGTCCTGTGTCGACTTACCAAAGACCACACACAAACAAAGACCCACACACACACACACACACACACACACACACACAGCACACAAGTTTGCACAAAATTTGCAAATTAACGAGTCTTTCGAGCAGACACGCCCACTGTGCAGCCCACTGTTCGCACCACCCGCACCACTTGTCGCGAACGGGCCCAATAAAATTTGATTAGTCTCGTTCGCAGCAACAGCAGTGGCAATGGCAGTGGCGGTGGCACTGGCAGCGGCAGTGGCAAATCCTTTAAGTTCTCAAGATTGCAGCTGCCCCGAAATGGGGGGCGAGCCATATGAGAATTGATGCTTGCCACAAACAGTTTGGGGCTCAGATAGAGATATAGAGATTTGGCTCTGCTCCCATCCTTTTAAATGTGCAACCACTTCACTTGCTGCTGCTGCTGCTGCTGATGCTGAAGCGGGGGGAAAGAGACAGCTAGATGTGTATTGTATATTCATGGCAGGTTGGCCTGGTGGCAGGACACTCAAACGTGGCCCGAGGCCGAGCCGGCCAACTTGGGTTAATTTACATTATAAACTTTGAATATTTTATTGTTTGTCTAGGAAAGGACACAGCTGGCGGCAGCAGCAAGCAGCAAGCAGCAACAGTGGCAGCAACATCGCCTCATCGTTAGTGCGCCACGGACGCTGTCCGTCTTTCCGTCTGCCTTTTACACTCGGAGAAATAATCGAGCGCTTAGCTGCTTTGTTTTTCGCAAAGTGTACTCCTCAAAGTGTGTCCTGCCTTGTTTCCTCTTTTAATAACAAAAATAAATTTCACTTGCATTTTGTTTGTTGCTTTTTTTTTCTGAACATGTGTTTCTGTGGGCGTGGCCAGTCTCCTGCTGCTGCTGAGACCATTGCCGATACACGATGGGTGGCAGGGGGTGTGGCAGTGGGTTGGAATGGAGGCTGATGCGTTTTGCTGATTTAATGACGACATATTGAACAGTTTTGGGTAAATGATGAGACTGTGCTCAGTGTGGGAGCTCACCATCCACCAGCCCCGGCCAGGCCAGGCATGTCAGCCAGTCACCTGGTTCGCCCTCTGCCGCCGCCTCTAACAACCTCTCCTCATCCAGCTCCGCGTAGTCTTCATTGTGTTGTCATCATTGGCATTAACATTAGCGTTGCCAATGGCTACGCTGCTCGTTAGGCTTTGGGGCATCGAGTTACTAAATAATTAAGCAGTCTCTCCCTGGCACCTAGTAAGCCCAACCAGCCACAGTTTGACGAGGCACAGATTTCAGTTGGGGCCAGCTGGGGGCTGGGCTGTGTTTGGGTTGCAATTATAATTTGAAATTTTGAAAATGCAAATGGATATGCAGCTGTTAGTTGTGTTAATCAATTCGATAAAAGATTATTTCATATTGAACACTTGTAATCTTTATTATTTCATTAGGGTCGGTTATCATATTAGCACTATCATTTTAATTGATAATTGCATGACAACAGTTTAATAACAATAATTTCATCAATGTATCATCAGCTATCGAAAAGAAATTGCAAGAAATTGTAGCTAAATACACACGACTCACGATGATAATCACGAATATATATATATATATACATATACATATATATACTTAATAGTGTCAGTCATGTCTGCTGCATAATTATAAGCTGAGCATATCTTAATAATGAGCCCAAATCTTGGTCACATCTCTTGCATCATGCTGCAGATGCGTCACCAGATCTTAGACACATATTCTAATGAGGTTTGCCTGACATTCTTTGTGGACTTATCTTAATACAGTCTCCAGAAATGTGCGTAGGCAATTTGTGATTTTATTAAATATGGTTTTATAGATGAGCTCTTCACTGCCAGTTGGTGTCAGAAAATCACAAAACTTGGACGCAAACTATCAACATATTTCTTTGCTTATTTAATTCGGATTTCATACACACACACACACACACACAGACACAACTCCCATCACTTAGTCAGGTGCAAACTCTTCTTTATGCGTTAAATACGTTTTTTTGGGGATGCAATTTTGTGTGGCACCCTTTTGCCTAAGCACAAGTATGGGGGATTCCCCAAGTTTGGAGACTGAACAATAAAAATACGAGACAATTTAATCTGCCATTTGCTCTCTCTTTCCTCTCCCCCACTCTATTTCTGTCTCTCTCTCATGCTGCAGTTTGTTATGTGCTTTAATCCCAGAAATACGCGCAACGCACGTGATCCAAAACCAAACCCAAACCCAAAACCTAAACCCAAAACCCCAACCCAGTTCGAGCAAGGAGTACAGTGCGTGCAACATGTATACTGGGTGCAAGGAGCACATCCTTTTCGCTTCACACCTTGGCGGAATTAGACTGTTGTCTTCTGCTCAACACGCACCTGACCAAATAAATAATTTATAAATGTTTGTTATGCAAGGATTAGCAAAGGATTGCGCTCTCTCTTTCTCCCCTTCTCCCTTCTGCCTGTCTGTCTGTCTGTCTGTCTTTGCTGCTTGGTTGCACCATTTAGGAAACTCATAGCTCATCACTTGCCCCCATCCACGGTTGCCCCTCTGAAGTGGAAAACTCATTTAAAGAAATGTTTTTTCATTTTTATCGCTGCCTTCGCATCGAAATTAGCCACACAAAACTGGAATGGAATGGAATGGAACGGAATAAAAAAGAATGGAATGGAATGGAATGAAATGCTCGAATGCATAGAATTCTCGCATAATAAATTATAATGCAAATCCGCGCTTAAGATCACAACAACAGCAGCGGAAAAACAGGGCGTTTAAGTGAACCTCGCCTCGCCTCGCCTTGCCTCATCTCGCCTTGCCTCGCCTTGCCTCGCCTCGCCTTGCCTCCGTTTCCCCGTCACCTTACTTAGTGCAACCCCAATTGCCCAACGATTTGACTGGGTCCACGTTTTTTTTTTTTGCCATTTTTTCTCACATTTTGTGTCACTTTTTTGTTTTTTTTTTTTTGTCGCTCTGCGGCCGCCATTTAAAATGATAAAAATCGCAAACAATTTTTGCCCGGACCGCAGTCGACAATGATAAAATGCCGGCACACACACAAACACACATATATAAATATATATATATATATATATATATATATATATATATATATAGAATAGGGGCGGACAGTTTTGGCGGCTCTGCGTCTGACTATGGCCATCAAAATACTTAAGCAGGCAATTTGTAATGCTTTGCCAGTCGCCAATCAATCAATCGACAGATATCAGAGATACTATTTGGAGTACAGCCAGCAAGATAAATACAACAGCCACAACTTTGAGTATTATTCAAAATGGACAATAAAATCCAAACAATGTATAAATGACATTCCTACTTAACGAGCACCATTCAAAATTTATGCAGATTCAATGAATCAATGAATGAATGCCGCAACAACAATATTTAATGCCTGCTCGTATCGCAAATGTATCTCCAACCAGCCAACACACACACACACACACACACACACACACACACACACACACACACACGCACACACATCTCCTCTCTGACGAGGCTATTATGTTCTTCTCGTAAAATGTATGAGTCTTCTCTGACCTCATGGATAAAATATGTATTCTCGTTTAGCATCAAAAAAGTCCACAATATATAGACACTTGTCCATCTGTCGATATCTCTGCCAACTCTCATGAAACTTTGAATATATACTACTATATATATATCAGGTAGCATATCAAATTGGAACAATCTGACGAGATGTCTTCACAATAATCAATTGAAATGAAACGAGTAACATCGATTGTTCAGTTTTGGTTGCTTCTATGTGTGTATCTATCTATATATATATATTTATACTTATATATTCCATTAGGCAAGCAATTAAAGTCATCAGGAGTTGATTCAAATGGCCCAACCCCTTCTCATATCATACTCAACTAGTTCCCATCTCATTCTTAGCTGGTCTAATGTTCTTGCCGCACTCTCAGATCATGATTAGCTCATTTCTGTCCACTTCTCAACTTATTATCAGCCTTAAGCATTGAATGAATTAGTTTTGTAGGTTTGCATTGGGTAAATTCACATTTGTGACTTATTGCTCAGAACGAGCAGGGTCATCATATATATATTTTCCAGGTGGCAATTTCAGCTTCAGCTTCAGCTTCGCTTTTGCAGAAAACTAACTTCTTCTGAATTGCAGTCGAATAAATGCATTTCTAACTTTTGCCATATGCTAAACAAACACAAAACGACTGCAGAAGGGGGAGAAGCGACCAAAGTTGGATACTTAAGCGATTCACAAGGAAGTGCGACAGGGGAAGGGGGGTGACGGTGACTGTGGGGGAGGAGCAGCGTTAGGGGCATTTTGGATGGCCCTTGCTACGGGGATCGTTCAGCGACTGCTGCTTGCTGCATGCAATAATAATGCTAAATAATAAAATGAGGCAGGGGCAAAGGGGGGACGAAGAAGCAGAAGAAATGATAATAATGCTGGGGCAGAAATTGGTCAAAACAATATAAATGCAAATGCAGCCGACGTCGACGTCAACTGCGCTGCTGACGACAGCAACCCTGAAACGCATTTTAATCAGTTTGTAGCGAATGCTCCCACAACCTACTCCCCAGCTGCCTGTTTGTCATGGGCGTGGCAGGTGGCACAGACCACGTGCTCTGCATCGCAAATGCGTACAGTTTATAGCCTGCAGCAGCAACAGCACCAGCAACAGCAGCAGCAGCAACAGCAGCAACAACAGCAACAGCAACAGCAGCAGCAGCAGCAACAGCAGCAGCAGCAGCAACAGCAGCAACAGCAGCAACAGCAGCAACAGCAGCAGCAGCAGGAGCAGGAGCAGCAGCAGCAGCAGGAGCAGCAGCAGGAGCAGCAGCAGCAGCAGCAACAGCAGCAACAGCAGCAGCAACAACATCCAGCGAAGGCGCCACCAATTTAGCAAAGAGAGAGAGAGAGAGAGAGAGAGAGAGAGAGAGAGAGAGAGAGAGAGAGCTGCAGAGCTGCAGGCGCAGTCAATTTGCTCAAGTTACCTGTTGTGCATCCCAAACCCGCCCCTATCCCCCATCCTCTGTTCCCTATCCGCTAGTTACGCATAAATCATTGACAAATCGCTGGGCGACTCCCATAACGAGCAACTGGTGCTCTGGGTAGGCGTGACAGTTAGAACAATGAACTGATTCCGCTGACGTTCGGCTTAAATGAGACTAGAGGCATATAGCCCCCCCACCCCCCACCACCCTCCTTCACCACTTCTGGTGTGTAAAAACACTCAGTGAGCAGGTGCTGACAACGAGTTCTTTAGACTTCATACATATATATACATATATGTATATAGATTGACTTAAGTTGTAAGACTTACCACTCCATTACCATTATCAGACTTACCTTTCACTTATTTAGCTTATCAAGCTTGCAGCTTGATATTCATAGATTCATTCAGAATTCACATTTTCATTTCACTAGCTTCGAGTCATTCAATAATTTAGAATGCCATCATCGAGGGTGCTCGACTTACAAATTCAAATTAATAAATTAGCTCGGCCTTTAATGCTAATCAAGACTGGAAGATGCCACCACTGCCAGTTTCATTAGCCAATTTTTTACTTAATTATCAAATTTCACAATAGGCTACGTATTTATTTTTAGCTGTTTTCAGTTTCTGTGGCACCAATAAGGAATCTCAGAAACCTCTAAAATATCCGAGTCCCGCTAATCTATAATCTAATCTAGTCTAATCTAATCTATAATCTATCTCATGTTTATTTAATAAATATTGAAATGAACACAATGTATCTTGTAGTGTTTCAAAATATAGACCGAAGTTGGTCGAGTCAAGTGCTAAAAGCTGAATCAAATTGAAGAGTTTATTGAAAGTAAATAAGAAATCATAAGCCGATTTATCAGATGCCATGTGCCTTATTCAGTTGACTGTTGATCAGTTGTAGCTGTAGCTTTAGTGAGGTGAGTGAGAGAAGATGTGGAAAATTTCGATTAGAGCCGACGCTTTCATTAACTAATTAAGATAGACAGATGGACGGCTGAACAGATGCTGTCGTTTGGGCCTCCGTTTCTGTCTATTGGCATTTGGATATCTTACTATCGGCATTGGCATTGGCATTGGTATTGGCATTGGCGGCTTTTGTCTTTGGTAAATTTGCATTTTCATTTGGGTGGCAGCGGATGCCTGCAGCCGATGCGAAATGTTAATGAATTGCCAAAATCGAAATGCAAACAGAAATTCAATTTGCAAAAATAGCAACACTTGCAACGACTGCAACGACTGCAGCAACAAGAATTGCAATAAATAAATTGCACATTTGCCGACGCCTTTGCAACTTGGCTGCAAATTGCCGTTGATTGGATTTGTGCGATGCATGTGGCGAGAGTGTATGAGAGGGGGTGGTGGTGGTTGGGGCATGCCACACAAAAGACTTTTGCATGCTTCATTATTTCTGGGGCTAAATTAAAGGATAATAGATTTATCTGCTTGCCCGGGCATGCACAAAGATATAAAGATATATAGATACAAAGATACAAAGATGCAAAGGAGCAAAGAAGCGCGAGCAAGTGCGTATCTTTATATCTGCACTGCGTTGACTGCACACATCTATCTATTAGATACACTCGAGCGCATCTACATAAGTACACACATGGACATTTGCGTGTATGCATATGCAAATACATATGCATCTGTGCTCAAATACACTGAACGAAAACGCTGTGCCATAATATATTTAATCAACTTGGACATATTCCTTAAACTTATAATAAATCTGAAATGCTTTGCGAATTATAATCGATTGAGTACAAAGCAATCTTACAGCCAATAATTATTCAGTTCTTAAAAATCGGAATTTCAATTTGATGGTTTAATTTTTAGTTTTATTGCTTTTCGATTTTTTATAATTAACATAAAAATACCTATTTGAAATAAGATCGAAGAGTGTTGAACTTAATTGTGAAACACATTCCGAATATCCCCATCCATTTCTCCGAGTGAACTATTTGCAAATGGGCACTAGTTATGCGGAGAACTTGAGTGCTTGCTGTGTGCCCAGCTAGATTCGGAAAGGGCTGGAAGCTTTAAGCCTATTACGCGCTGAGCAACAGGCTGTGTAATAACCAATAATGATGCATATGGGCCAACAATGTGCACGTTTTTACTTGCTATAAGCCAGCCCAATAAGAAACCGTATTTATTCTGTTGTTTCTGCCATTCTTCATATTTGCCTCTATGTAGCTGTGGAGCTGCTGCTGCTTGCTGCAAGGAATATTCAACAAAAATGTATTTTTTCAAATAGTATCCAAATTTGACTATGATTTAACAACTAAAAACTTCTGGTAAACCAGCAAATCTCATGTCTACAAATTGCTCGAAAATGCTCTATTCCAGAACATTTCTGCATTTCTTCTAATCGAATTCGATGTGTTTTTTCCAATCGAATCAAAACACGCAAATTCAGCTGGCTAATTTAAATGCAGCTTTACAAAAATATATTTCACTTTATTACGGGTACAACTTAAATTGTTTAATGTCGGCCATTAAAAATGGCACAGTTGAAAAAAAAGAAAAAAGAAGAGTATTTTGTTCTTAATTATAATCTTGAGTTAACCTTGTTATCGATATGAATATTTTAATTAAAGAGTGCACCACCTGGGCATATATATATATATATATATATATATCATATATATATATAGAGAGAGAGAGAGAGAGAGAGAGGGAGATGACGGGTCTCATTAGGGAAAGGAAAAGAAAATGGAACGAAAAGAGGAAGCAAGAAAACCCATGCAGTGCAAATTTAATGAGCTACTTTAAACTGAACTGAACTGGACTTGGAGCTCCTGAACTGGCTGTGGAATTGGTTACGAGTGTATGGACAGAGGCTCGATCTTCGTCTGGCTGCGTCTGGGTTCTGCTCTTCGACCGTTGCTTGGGGTCTGGGGTCTGGTAACTCGGCTGAACACAACTCATTCAGCGTTTTGGCCACGGTTGCGGCGAAGTTTTACTGCATAAATTAACTTGGCCAAACACAATTTTGCAATTATTTTGCAATTAATAATTTATGTGCGCAGTCGGCCCGTCGACCAAACAGCAGCAGTGAACGGGAGGCGGGAAACCGGGGGCGGGGTTGTGGGTGAGTTTACTGGGCAAATAGATGGCCAAGAGTTGTCTTTCTACTTGTTGCCAGTTGTTGCTACTCATTACACTCAACTGTGCCAGTTTCCACGCTCGCTTTGCTGTTTGCCTTTAATCGCCTTTTAAGTGGCGACTTTAAACGCCCAACCCCCATCACCCACCCCCACTCCTGCAGCCCCCACCACCATCCCCCACCCCCCTTTTAGCCGTCATGTATTTTGATTTTGATATCCGCATGCGGTTCGTGGTCTTGTTTAAGTTTTGCGGTCGAGTTGCTGTCATGTCCCTTTGGCTTGTTCTAGTTATTCTTATTGTTGTTTTTGTTGCTATTGTTGTTGTTGTGGTTGTTGTTGTTGCTGTGGTTGTTGTTGATGTTGTAGCTGTCACTTCATTACTGTCACATGATAACTGGGACCCCAGCGTTTGGCTTGGACCTTAAGTGGCTTTCACCTTGACGCCCTCCACATGCCCCATAACAACAACAACAGCAGCAGCAGCAGCAGCAGCAACAAAAAAATGTCAGGCGACACATGGAGTTGGCCACAAGGGAACTCATTATACAAAGTCCGGCTAACATGCTTCAATCCGCCTCCGCCCCCGCCACCGCCTGCCTCTAACAGCCTCAATATGTGCGCACGTTTTATGAGTGGCACACACAGGCAGAGGCGATTGTATCCGTATCTATAACTGCCTCTGCCTCTGCCTCTGCCTCTGTATCTGTATCTGTATCTGTTGCTGCTTATATAAAAAACGCATCCGTTTCGCACACATTTTGCACATTATTGGAAATCGTGCGCTTCGTTAGTGGCAAATCTGTTGCAAAGTAGCCAGCCGCCTATCCCGTGGACACATGGACAAATGGACACAGCTACATGTGTCAATAAATACATACATATATGTGTGTGTGTACACCCCAAGCAATCCACCAGGTCTGCCCCTGGGTTTCGTCTCGTTTCGTTTCGATTCGATTCGATTCGCTTTGTGTGTGACAGTTTTCAGTGCCTCAGAGCTTTGTGAATGCTTTGCCTTTGGCATTGTTGCTGAGGCTTATCATTTATTGCTGCTGATTGGTTTGGCAGTCCATCCCCCATATTACATTCCACCCCCAACCCCCAACCCTGGACCCGCAATCGAAACCAACAACGACCTGAGCTTTGCATATACACTGCAAATAGGAAATTCATTCAGGCCGACTCTTATATATGCTCTTCTTCTTCGTCTTCTCAAGATTACATACTTAAATTACAGTGTACAATTAAATCATATTCTTTGTGCATGCATTTTAGTTGCCTTTGCCCATTCATAGTTTATAATCGCGTTTTACAACACTGGTAATTGCAATTCATAAAATGGTCTACTTCATAAACTGCAGGTGCAATACAACACTCAAATTCAATTGCTTTACAACACTTGTACGGATTTAGTAATCGATAAAAAAAAAACGCTTACTTTGCCTGTTGCCAGTCGGTGTTGCATAAAAGTTGCACGCAACATGAGAAGTGCTTGAGACTTGCATCGAGTCGAGTCGAGTTGAGTCGACTTGAGTCAATCTGCATATTTACTATGGGTAGCCTTATCATAGACCTAGTCCATATGCCCGCATGCATGCCTGCATTTAAGAAGGCCAATAATGAAATTTCATTTAATGTTCCTACATTGTGGCAAGAGCTGGTGCCACCCTGTGTCTCGGTCGATCCACCATCGAAGCAGGGGCTGTTTTGGTGGAGAGATGCAAACGCATTTGTCAGCATTTTGCATTTAAACTGCTTACTTGCTTTAGGTTTAATTTGAAACATTTGCCGCCATTTGTGGCACATCAAACTCAACTCAGGCACTTTTCACTCAACCAGGGATTGATTGAATGTGGTTTTTTTTTTTGAAAGATATGAATATCTGGAGAACTAGCGTAGCTGCTCGATCGTAATACGAAATAGAAACTTAATGGAAAAGTTAGCTTTTTACATAACAAATCGTATCTGTTTGTCTGTCGGCTACAATAGTCTCCAAACCCCAAAGCCGAATTGTCCTTGCGATATGGATCTAAGTGAAAGTTGATGAAAAATCTCATTCGGCGTGGTGTTTAATCGTGTTTGGTTATCACCCCGCCCCGGGTTGTGGGCGTAATCAGTGGCCCGCATTTGAATGGCGCCCACAGAGCACAACTCGTCTCGTCTCGTCTCGTCTCAAGTCAAAAAAAAAAAAAACAAGAAAAACGATTCGAATTGAAACAAATTGTGGAACGGACATGGGCACTGACTGATTAGAAAAATTGTGTAAGACACAACAAGCGGGCCAAAGCTGCAAACCAAAAGAAAAACGAATCAAAAAAAAAAAAGAACCGTCGCAAAAAATTCAAATAAAATAAAATAAAATAAAATTCGAGACAAGGCAAAGTTTTTGGCGGTGTGGGCGCATTCGGGTTTCAAAATGAATAAAAAGAAATTCATCAAATTTTGGCAGCGTAGCAAAAACCGACGCTGACTCGCTGCCCTTTGTTGTGCCAGTCGCTTGAGGGTTGGGGTTAGGGGTGAGTGGTGAGTGGTGGGGGCTGGTGCTGGGCGTGAGGGTGCGTCTACAAAACAGAAAGAAGGAGCAGCAGCAGCATACGTTTGGAAGCGGCTTGTCAGCACGCGCACAACAACAAACAAAAAAAAAAAAAACAAAAAAAGAAAAAAGAAAAAATACAAAAAACATAAAAAAAGAAAAGAAAAAAAAATATTGTTGAAAACAGTTAGCGAAACAATTTAATGATGAATGATGGTCAATAGCAAAATTTCGTAGCAAGAAGCGCTGCAGGAGCAGCACGTTGGGGGAAAGAGGCGGAACAAGGGAGGCATGGCAATGCCATAGATCCATTGAGGCATATGCACATGGTTGGTCAGTCAGCTGAGCAGAGCTAAGGCAGAGCTGAAGCAGACCAGAGCAGACCAGAGCAGAGCAGAGCGGAGCGGAGCTGTGCTCAACGCATTGCTTTTCAATTGAAAACCAATTTATAACAAAGTAACAAGCGTTGCAAAGTTGCTACAACAAGTCGCACTCTCAATGCCCTTTCGATTGATGGTATAAACGAAAAATTCCTATACATTTGTAGAACAGTTCTGTCCCACAATTAACCATCAGAGTTGGCTTGATGAGGGGAAGCGGGTTTTAACATGTATTGTATTGTTCCCCTTCGGAGCGCCGAAAACCTCTATTAAGCTAATGCTTTATATATAAATTACAAAAATGATCATTAAAACTTTATGCAGATGATTAAAGTTATCTTTTAAAATGCTAGCTCAAAATCTTCGAGTGAAATTTAAATTTAAAAATTAACTTTGAACACAATTTAATTATCTTGTCATATTTGAAATGAAACTTTTCAAAATGAATTACAAAAATAATAATTAAGTAGTTTAAATTGTCCTCTTTTAAGTTAATAAATTATTAGATTCAAATAAATTATTTGTGTTTAAATATTTGTTTATTGCTCGCCCAAAAATAATATATATTTTTTTATTTATTTCAACTCATATTTTATATATATTGTATTTTTTAAGGAACCTTAATAAACTGTCGTAATTCTTTAATTGTTATTATATATGAATATTGGCGGCACTTTCAAAATTCTGAGAAGTATTCGAAAGGCTGCAGCAGGCTTATGACTGAACGCGAAGACTCGAATCAGTTAGTTAAGATATAGTTGGGCGTAGTAAATGGGACAAAAAATGATAAAAAAAAAAATTTAAAAAAAAAAAAACAATTCTTGAGCCAGGCCAGTGACAAGGCTTCAATGACGATGCGAGATGGACAACGACTAGGACTAGGAGTAGGACTGGGACTGGAAGTGTATGGGGATGGGACTGAAGATGTGACTGAAGATGGGAATGGAGTTGGGGCTGGAGTTGGGGCTGGAGATGGAGATGGAGATTGGGCAATGAAAAATCGTACTCGAGCGGCTGTCAGCACTGCGCGGAGCAATTACCGGGCTGGATCATTTGATGGGCGACTTAAATTAGCATTTATCACATTGACAAAGTTGCCAGGCATTCGTTCATTCATTTATTTACTCAGGCACTCATTTATTCCTGGCCAACATTCAGTCTGTCATTGAAGCCAGGCTTCGTGCAGCAGCTGTCAATTGGCATTGGTGTTTGTCAAATGGCTTGCGGTGCGTACAGTTTGCCTCTAAAAAGCTGCGCCAGGTACATACATGGATGCGATAAAAAAAAAAAAAAAATATATATATATAAAAAAAAATCGAAGCAAATTCTGACAAGCTGCCAAACCTTATCAGCATATCATTGAGGAATTTCCAGCTGGTCATTGCGCACACAAAATGCCTGATAACAAATGCCTGCCTGATGCCTCTTGCTAATGCATTCCATTGGCCAAATTAATGCGCACTCCATGACATGGCCAAAACTGTTTCAGGGTCATGATTAACAGCTTTTCATTTGGAGCCAACATGTGTGCCGCCAACAGAGACAGAGAGAGGGAGAGGGAGGGAGAGAGAGTGCAAAGTGGCAGCTTGAATTGAAGGTAAGTCCAATCTTCGCCTTTAAGCTCGTTGGCCATAAACTGGTCAGCCAATTAAGTGGCCAGTCAGCCAGCCATCCTGCTGCTGCCTAAGGGGAGCAATCAGCAATTGCAGCACAGGATCTGTGGGGTCTTCGGGCTGCGAGGCGTATAATTTTATTGTGATGAACTGATAATGTGACATTATTGTAGCTCATTTGTCAACAAATTACATCCGCTGAGGAAAGGTGGGCGTGGCGTGCCGTGCCGTGCCGTGGCGTGGCGTGGTGTCTTGTGTTGTGCTGTGTTGTGCTGTGTTGTGGGCCTATGTATCAATCAGTGTGTACATAACGGCACCAAATTTTGGCAAGGATGTGCCATGGCACACACACACCACACACACACACACACACATATCCTGGCGCACATAATAAATGAATCGAGCATGCATTGAAAAAGATCAAAAGTGTCAATAAAACAAAGCAGACAAACAAACTGCTGCCAAACGATGCCACACACAAATGCGTATCGCTATTCTCTAGCAACCTCACACACACACACACACACACACACACACACACACATATATTGATAACTATGTGTGTATAGAATAAAAAGGAATAAAAACACAGCAAGCGAAATGACAAAAGTGGCAAACGTGGCATAAATTACAGCAAGAGCAGCAATACACCACACTCACACACACCCACACCCACACCCCTCTGAGTATGTGTGTGTGTGTGTGTTTAGGAGCTGTGCCCCTTGACCAGTTTAGTTTTTGGTTTCTTCCGCCGGCTGGCCAACGCCACAAAATGCCCAAATATCGCAGCTAACAAGCGATTCTTGGCTGACATTCCAATGCCTCAGTTTGGTTATGGGATATAAGGGGACAAGGGGATGAGTAGAGAAGAGGGGTGGCTTGTGGGTGAAGTGTATATGCTCAGCATTGACAAAGTAAATCAAGTTAAATTAAATGAATTATTGCTGCAATAAATGTGGACGGAGAGCAATATAAATTGTGCATGGCTCGCAGTCTGGCTGGCAGTCTGGGAAGAGTCTGCAGCCCAAAACAGAAGGCTGCTCTGCCTGAGACAATGCCACATAAGCACACACACACACACACACATACACACACTCGCACATACACTTGACACTAAGAGCTGGAGGGGCAGCTTAAATGAATCGTTGAGCTGAACAAGTGGACAACAGCAAGCGTTGCTCAGCGCGCCTCTCAATGAGATTCTCAAACCGAAATCCATTTTTTTTTTTTGGTTTGGTTTGGTTTTTGTTTTTTTTTGGCCATTTTGAAGAACACTTTGCAGTACATTGTTTTTGTTGATACTAATTTATTTGCCAATATTTGGTGCACGACTCGAAATGGAACTAAGCGAACTGTGAACTTTGAACTGACAGCACTGAGTCCATAAACCATAATTAATATGCACAGAGCAACATTTATTCTCATATTGTGCGTATGGCTTTTGGCACATTTGCCATCTTTTGTAGGCAATTCAATGGCAAAAACAATGAGCCAAATGATTCAATGCAAATGCAACGATACCCAAGACATCAACCAAGTTTTGAGGTTTATGCTCGAATAGCTTTAATGAGTATAGATTATCATCGTGTGATGCTGAGAAGAAGATCAGTTTAAAGAGCTTTGAGGCAAGCCTTGCTATGCATATATCATTGATCAGTATCGAAACTGAATAGCTAGGGTATTTTATCTTCTGCACGTTGGAGATAAAGTGTTTGTCTAGCTTTATGTTTTTATTCTTCTTCTTTTTTTTTTTTGTTTATTCCTTTCGCTTGCGACGTTTTTACTATTTTGGACTTTGATTTATTTCAATTGCTTATAATTTCGAGCACGAGTTTTCCTCTCGACAAAGGACGCCAGGCAAACGAGAGAGACAGAGAGAGAGAGAGGGAGAGAGAGAGAGAGAGGAAGAGAGAGATGGGGGGGGGGGGGGCTAGCTGGGATTGGGGCTAGCTGGACGCATAAGTAGAAATAAATAAAAATAGATTAATAGCCGACACGAGCATCCGCACAATAAATTCAACGACGCGCCCACAAATGAAATAATGGTTCAGCCTCGAAAGGATAATTCTACAACAAGCATAAAGCTGGCCCGATAACTGTATATATTACACACACACACACACACATTCGTACATGTATATGCATATATCGATATTGGCCTATGGCATCATTAGCGTGTAACTGGTAAGTGGTAACAGCTAGCTGGTAATTGGTACTAGCAAAAGTTGGCCATAAACGAAATTTTAACTTAAATTTCCAGCCAAAAGTCGCTCAGCGTTGACACAATCGGCCAGCATGAGGAGAACAGCAGCAACAACAACAGCAGCAACAGCAGCAATTGAAGCAGCCAACAACAATTGAAGCAGCAACAACAAAAGCTTTTAAGGCCGCATACATTTTTAATGAAACGAAATGAGACCATTAAACATTCCACAGTCTCTGCCTCTTCCTTTCCCTTTCCCTCTCACTCTCACTCTCGCTCTCCCTGCCTCTGCCTCTGTCTCTGTCTCTGTTTCTCTCTCGCTCACCTCTCGCTACTTGCTTTTGCTCTTATTTTGGACTGGGCCAGTCGTTGACTTCCTGTCTGCTGTGCCCATGGCCAATGTCGTACAACGTTCAGCTTCTGTCCGCTTGCCCCGCCCTCCGCTCCTCGCATGCCCTGTGCTATGCTTCAACATGCCACTGCACTTGCCGCCGCCTTTAGCAACAATTTAAAGTTTTATTAATTTTACCGCCCGTCTACCCATCGCCTTCAGTTCGTCAGACTCTACACACGCACACACACACACACACACACACACCCTGAGGGGGAAGGGGGACCCGGAGCTGCGAGCGTTTTCCATTGTTGTTGCGAGTTATTAAAAAACAAGCAGCATGAAAAATCTTTTCTTAATTTAATATTTCTTTGTATGAATGAAAAAAAAAATTGATAAAAAAAAAGATGGCAAAGAAAAGAAAACCAAAACAAAATGAAGAAAAACATGAAGCTAAAAGGAAGCACGCCGTTGACTTCCTGTAGCCTGCCTTACAAACACACAAGCACACACACACACACACGCACACACACACCTAAGTACACACACACACACACGCACATGACGTCTGACAGCTTAACTTTGATATGATTTTCCATTTATTTTCGCTGCTCCTTTTTTGCATTTTGTCGAAAAATGTGCGCTCCGGCTTTGGTTCTGGCTTAATTATTTGCCATGAAAAATTACTGAGTGCTCAACTGGGTCAATTACGGCGCCATCTAGCGGCAACAGGCATCATCATTTAATTACCCGAACGCCTCGCGGCATCAGCATTAATGCTATTCTTAAAGTGCCGATGGAAAGCACCTGCAGCCTGCTGGAGTCCCTGGCAATTCGCAATCAATTTGTTAAACTGCCTGAGAGCAAGAGAGAGACAGACAGACAGAGAGAGAGACAGAGAGAGACAGACAGAGAGAGAGAGAGAGAGAGGGAGTAATAATTTAGATGAAACGAATGCAATCCATAAAATCTGCAATGAGTATAATCAGTAGAACTATGAGTGCTATGAGTATTATCAGTTTGTATGTATTAAAGGAGATGTGATGAAGCGAGAGAGATATATGTGTATAGAGAGAGGAGAGAGAGAGAGAGAGAGAGAGCGAGAATGCAATTGAGAGAGTAACAAGTACGAAGAATCTCTTCTAAATTTATCGTAGAATGCAATCCATAAAAACAGTGCTGAGTATAATGACTATAATCATGAGTGCTATGAGTATTATCAGTTGATATGTATAGCAATAAATATACAAAAAATATAATATATATATGTGACAAAGAGTGAGATGAAGAGAGGCAGACACATATTTATAATTGTCAAGGAACTGTTTCACTATCCAATTCCTTCTTAATAAAATACAACAGCAATAAGCAATCTTTCTACTCTACATATATATATATATATATATATATATATATATATATATGAAGTGCAAAGAGTATTTCAGTTACACAATTAGACAGTTGTTTAGAGTTGAATTCATAATTTATAATATAATAACAAAACATATTTTATGAATTTCTCTTCTTAATTTAAGTTTTTGAATTGATTCTTTTTGAGAACTGTTTTAGATTAAGATGAAATATATTCGCTTATTTAGTTGGCTGTTTTATGTGAATGGCAAGGGTATGCAAAGTGCGGCATTAAGCTATCTTTTTGTTCTCCCTCTCTCTGTCTCTCTCCCTCTCTCTCTCTCTCTCGCTCTCTCTCTCTCTCTCTCTCTCTCTCTCTCTCTCTCTCTCTGAAGTTGGAGAGCGTTCCAAGGTGGAGAACCATTTGTTAGCCGTGTAATTTGCATGGCGCACCCAAATGTCGCCCAGAGGCGTCGGCGACAGGGTCGACAGTTTGACACATGCCCACAGCCCCGCCCTCGCTCCGCCCTGCCCCGCGACAGGTGTTGGTCGACTGGTCGACTCCTTGACTGCTTGACCCCTCGACTCCTTGGCTGCTTGGCTCCTTGGCTGCCCGACAGGATGCTTTGGCTATCCGCTTTTTGCCGTCTCACTTTTGATTTCTTATTTCTTTTTTCGTTTCTTTTACATTTTTTGTTGCTGCTGTGTTTTTTTAATTCGCTTTGCTTTTTTAATTGATTTCACTTAAAGTCTCATAATCGTGACACTTTGGCGCCTTTTAATTTGATTTTATTGGCCCTCAACATGCCAGGGGCAACGAAGCTGGGGCCCAGCCAAGGCCTCAAGGCTGCCGGGATGCCGAAATGCCGGCACTCGAGGGTCTGCAGGACTTGCAGGACTTGCAGGGTGTGCAGGGTTCAAGGGTTGAATGAGTTGAGCCGCCTCATTGACGCGTTTTATGGCGGCGACCTTAGCGAACTTTATTATAATGTTACAACAACAACAACAAAATGACACAAACAGTTGCAAAACAAAACAAAACAAAACAAAATAAAACAAAAGCAAACTGAAAATAATATAAAAACCAACAATAGAAGTCGAATTGTTTTCCTTTTTAATTTCTCCGCTCTTCGCTCTTCGCGCTTCCTTTTTATTTTTATTTTTTACTTTTCATTTTTATTTACATAGATATTTTATGGTTTTTGGCATTTGTTTGTTTCTGCGTCTGTTGGTTAAACGCGGCTGCTTTATTTTCGTTTTAATTTGCGTAATTGAGTAGCTCGTTTTAATTTCGTTGCTGCTGCCGCTTCCCCTTCTGCCTCCTCGTCTGCCCCCGCTGCCCCTGCCGCAGTGTCTGCTTCTTGTAACTTGTTTCTTTTGTTGCCATCGCTTTTGCCTGTTACTTAAATGCTTAAATGCCCTTTGTGCACTCCTCATAAATGTGCCCGCGCATGCGGCGTATGCGTATTTCAGTGGCAAACTGACCATTTGACCAATTGACTGACTGGCTGACTGACTGACTGACTGACTGACTGACTGACTGACTGACTGACTGGCTGGCTGACTGACTGACTGACTGACTGACTGACTAACTGACTGACTAACTGACTGGCCAGATGCCGAACTGGCTTTTAATTTCTGTTTCAGTTTCAGTTTCGGTTTCAGTTACAGTTTCGGTTCCGCTTGGGCTTCCTTCAATTTTTTTTTTTTCTTTTTTTTATTGTTTTTGTTCTTTTTGCTGCGCACTTCAAAGGCCCGCGTATCCTTCGAGTCCTTCGACTTCTGCGACTGGGACACATTTGACAAATGCGTCGCTGTCGCTGCCCGCAAATACTTAGTCAACGACAAATTACATTTAATTTAATTTCTGGCTATCGTTGTGTGTGTGTGTGTGTGTGTGTGTGTGTGTCTGTGTGTGTCTATGTCTGTTTCTGTGGCAACAACTGCCCTTTTGGCTACTTGAGAAGCGCCAGCGTCTCTCCGTCCAACCTTGGGGCGACTTCATGTTTGTCAGCTTGTCAGTTTGTCAGGTTTGTCCATTTGGCGCATTGAAGCATTTAGCCATCCATCAGGCGATCCGGGAAAGGCTAGTCCCGGCCAGAGACACAGTGCCGGCACACGGCACACGGCACACATAACTGATGATAAACTTGGTCCGGCGAGCGTCGCGCTTCATTGCCATCCACCTTGTTTCTGTCCCACTCCCTTGGGCCATCATCCTCCAGCCCCTTTGCCTACGGCACATTCAATCAGCGGGCGGCCATTGATGCCATTCATTTATATACAGCTAGGACAAACGCTGGCAGGACATTTAATTTATTAAAGAATTTGTAAAGCAATAAGTTTGTTGCCCATTGGCTACGCCCAACGAAAACCAAACCATCACCACCCCTCCCCCTCCACACCCCCCCACCCCCCCATCCCCTGCAATAGCCAGGCAGCTCCCAGTTGCCAGCCCCCAATAGTCCCCAGTCCCCATTCGTGGACCTCCAACTGTTTAATTTCCATTTGGCATCCGACTCATCCCAGTCGATAATCGTTTTCATTAAGCCAAGCGACAGGGGCAACACTGGCATTAATTGCTATGTCTCCAGTCTATCCCCCCTCCTCTAACTCTCTCTCTCTCTCTCTCTCTCTCTCTCTCTCTCTCTGTCGCTCTCGCTGTTGCTATGTTGCTATCTTTGGGTTCATGCTCCATCTAGTGCGACCCATCAGTCAAATGGACATTCGCACTAAGCGACACTTTTTAATTAAAACGTAAAAAGAAATTGCACGCAAATCTTGAATCGACTACGACTTCGACCTCGACTTTCCTTGCCCCCCCTTTCGCCCTTTCCCCCTTAGCCCCCCTTGGTACAGTGAGTTGGATTCTTCAGCGTCAGCGCCAGACCACAAAAATTCAATCAAATCACGGCGCATAGCTGACAAAAACATTATCCTTAACTTCCCTCCCCCCAGCCGCCCACCGCCCCCTTCCCCCATACGTCCTGTACTCAATTTCTGGCCAGACAGACATCATTAGGCAGCGGTGGGGTGGAAATATCTCTGTGCCCGGCGAAGGAAGGGTTTGCTTCTCAATGGGAATGTGGATGTGAATGGGAATGTGAATGTGAATGGGGTGGCTTACGTAAGGGGTTGTTTGGCGACGCACGCATTATTCTCTTGCCGTGACTTACTTTACGTTACGTTATCACTCACGTAAGAAGTTATGCAGCTTACGTTAGCAATGTCTATAACGTAACGTTAAGCAAAAATAACGTAAGCAAAGTGTATTGTTTCTCATTCGATTGCGTACAACGTAATGTGTTATCGTACGACATACGTAAGAGTAAGTTGACCCATCACTTGCGTTACGTTACGTTACTTCATGACGTAGCTTATATTTAGAGTTGTAGAGCAGATCTAATGAATTCCAAAACACAGAAGTTATTCGTCTGCATTAGGTGCGAAGTGCATGGTTTGGCCAACGTAGAAGGAGGAGGACAATTGACACCGACACTTGTAATTGCTAGATAGATTCGTTGAGCGGTACACATTCACATTGAAATTCACATTCAGATTCACATTTAGATTCAGATTCACATTCAGATTCACATTCAGACTTGAACTCATTCATTCACACATTCACAACTGTCTGACCACAAAAATCCAATCAAATAGCAACACATTGAGTGACAAGGACATTAAACGGCCACCGGAGTCATCTTCTGCTTCTGCCACTGCCTCTGCCACGCCCGCCTCTTGTTCTACGTCCTCTTCTACGTCTGCCACAGCTTCTGCTTCAGCTTCAGCTTTCAATTTGACTTTTGGGCTAGGGATCATTAGGCGGCATCCCTTCGGGGCCAAAGGAAGGGTTCATTCGCTCCTGCGTTTGTTCTTTCGTTCTTTGCCGTTTAGGTTCGTTGCATGCCACACTCCACACTCCACATGCCACACGCCGCACGCCTCGCACTCTCGCTGCTCATTGCGTAATGCGCAAAATTAATTTACCAAAACGCAGCAAAGAAGTGTAACTCTGACACCGACACCACCTATACAAACCTCTCTCGCACCACAAGCCCCACTCTCTTCCCGTCTCCCTCTCCCCCTCTCCCCTCTCCACTCTCCCCTCATGACAAAAGTCGCTTACCCGCAACGCATTTCGTGCGGTCCGCAACTTATATTAAAGTGTGGCAAGTGTTTGGGGCCAAGCTGCCACTGCTCTCCCTCTCTCCCTCTCTCTCTCTCTCTCTCTCTCTCTTTCTCCCTCTCCCTCTCTCTCTCTAGTTCTCTCGCAATTTGAGGCAGAAAGCGAACGTTAATTGCGTGTATCCTCCAGCTGTGTGGCAAGTGCTCTGCTCCTCTCTCTCTCTCACACTCACTTCCAGTGCTCATTTTAATCAATTTTTAATTTAAATTTAATAGAGTAATATGCTTACTCAAGACACCGAGCAGTTAAGCGGGAACGACGACGAGGAGCAGGAGGAGCAGGAGGATGAGGATGAGGAGCGGCTAGCTGGCAAATTGAGTAGTAGCCGCCGTGTTGCCAGCTTGTAAGAAGCATCAATCGTCGCAGAGTGGAAATGGAGGTGTATGTGGAGGTCGAGGTCGTGGTGGAGGGGGAGCGGCAGGGGAGGGTAAGTGCAGTGGAATGAAGTGTGCCATAGTCCACGGGAGCTGCAGCAGGCAGGTCAGTGACGCTGCTGCCCCAACAGCTGGCTATACCCTGCCAGATATCTTCAACTGGAAACTGTCCGATGTGGCATGTGGGTACTTTCAACTGAATGTCAGAGAGCAGGGAGAGAAAGAGAGAGAGAAGAGAGAGAGAGAGAAAGAGAGAGAGAGAGAGAGAGAGGTTCAATCATTTCATATAATGGGTGCATTGTCTTTGGCCAGGGTATCTGCTCGTTGGGCACTCTTCAACGAGTGTTGCTGCTGCTGTTGTTCGTGTCATTTTACACGCATTCCTAGGTAAATAAGCTGCGGAGCGTCACTAATGCGATGACGAGGACGAGAACGCTGCCCAACAACAATGGGGTTGTAGTTGGAACTGGGATTCCGATTGGCATTGGGATTGGGGTTGGGGTTGGGGTTGGAGATGTGGATGCGAATGCGAATGCGAATGTCGTTGTCGTTGTCACTGTCGATGGCAATGTCGATGACTTGGTCCGAAGGCAGCTGCTTCACTAAATGTAAATTTGCGCGTCATTTAATGTGAAAATGGCGGCTTTGCTTTCTGCGCAGTAATAGCAACAAGAAATTGAATGGCAACGCAGGAGGGCACAGGGAAACGGGGAAGCGGGGAAAAGGGAAATGGAAGTGGAAGTGGGAGATGGAAGTGGGAGTTGGGAGTGTTGCTGGCAATGTGGGTTAAGGTGTCACAGAGCTGGCAATATTATCAAAAGGATTAAGTGATTTTACCAAAATTAACACAAATACGTAAAACACACACAAATACCAACACACACACACACACACACAGACACAGTCATACACAAGACACACAGCAGCGGAAGTGGAAGTGGTAAGTGAAAAGCGGAAAGTGGCAAGTTAAAATAGAAAAGCGAGCCGAAAAACGGATTGAGGCACCGATTTTCGCGGTTTAGTCTGAGGATGCCAGTGTGTGTGTGTGTGTGTGTGTGTGTGTAGGTGTGTGTGTGTGTGTGTGTGTGAGGGGCGTGGCTGGCATTATCGTGAGCATTTCGAGTTGCCGCAAATTGCGTGTTATTTTGACCATTATGCGAGGCTTAACATAATTCAATTTATGGGCGCGACGCTGTCGCTGCAATGTAAACTGATACACACAACCAAAGAGAAAACAGCTGCAGACGTAGAAAGAGAGAGAGAGAGAGAGAGAGGAGGAGGGAGAGAGTAGAGAGAGAGAGAGAGAGAGAGAGAGAGTAGAGAGAGAGAGAGAGAGTCAGTGACATTTTGGCCACTGTCAATTGGTTATTTATGCGAGCTTTTTAGATTTTAGCGGTTAATTAAAGCCCATTATTCCTTAATTGCTAGATTAAAATGGACTTTGCAAGAGAGACTTGCGACTGGCTATATGGATGGCGAGGGGTGGGGTGGGGTGGGGTGGGGTCTAGGGGTTGGATGGAGGGGTTAGCATTTTAATGACTTGCAATTAGTTGCAAATTAGATGGAGCTTATCTAAAGTATGTGCTGCAAAAATTGTGAATCCCAGTCCAAGAAGTGAATAGGACAGACAGAGAGGCAAATGTGGAGAAAGACAGAGAGAGAAAGAGAGAGAGAGAGGGAGACAGAGTGAGTGGAAGAGTGGGAGAGAAGGAGTAAAGTGCGGCTTAGCTGGTAGCTGCTTACTTATTATTAGGTCATTTTTGGTCAAAGCTCCCCAGGCTAAAATTAAAGCGCACATAACGCTCTAAATTACTGTGTGTGTGTGTGTGTATGGGTGTGTGTGTGTGGGTGTGTGTAGGTGCGTGTGTGTGGGTGTGTGTGCCTGGGAGCTAGTTGCGGCATTTGTGTGCGTGTCACGCCTGCCCTCAACATCAATGTGGCTGTCAGCATCAAAGTGTCCCTGGTGGATTTTTACATCAGCTCGCAGCAGACGTCACAGTTAAAGTCAAGTTAAGGTATGATGGGGGTGAAGGCGGCGGGTGGAGCACCATTGTAAGGGGTATCTGTCTGTCTAACTGACTATTGCAGCTGTCATTTGTCAGGCAAACCAGTCAGCTATTCAAGCAGTCAACCAGCCAACCAGGAAGCCAGGCAATCAAGCAGGCCCCCAACCTGCACAAAAAAAACAAGTAAAAGCAGAAGAAAAAAGACAATTTTAAAAATTGACATTAGCAAAAAAACGTTGTTGTTTTATTTTTATGAAATGCCTAAGTTTATAAATTAATTTCCTGAACATGTAAAACTCATTTATTTTATTTGCCAAAAGCACTTTAACTTTATCAAAAAAAAAAAAAAATTGATTAAATTTAGATTTGAAATATGAAAAATATTCATCGAATTTAGGATCACTTTTTACCATGAAATTGTTCAGCGTTTTTTTTTTGGTAATTTATATTTTGAATATATTTGAAAATATAAAGGTCTTGGCTTTTTTTTCTGAGTGTATTATCGTACTTTTCAGACCGAGCTCTCTCTCAGGCGCCGGCCTGCAACTGCATTTGTCCACTTTGATTGTCATAATTGCATCCCCTCTCTGTCTCTCCGCATGTGTGTGTGTGCTTGAGTGTGTGTGTGTGTGGTGTGTGTGTGTGGGTGTGTGTGGGTATGCTACGCGTCGCTGGCTAACAATGCTGGAAGTTAGGCAGGTAACCTGACACAGGTCGCCAGTGAACCAGCCGGTTAGTCAGCCAGTTAGTCAAAGGCCCGAGGTACACTCAATTGTCAGGAGGCAGAGGAATAGTGGGCTACGTTTGGGGTTGGGGGTGTGTGTGTGTGTGGGTGGGGGGTGGGGCTGTGTTGGTGGCAGGAAACATTCCTGACAGCAACAATAAAATGATATTTGGCTTGGATAATGTATGCAATTGCCGTAATAAGCGCACTGCACATCATTAGTTATTAATTAGTCTGTTCAGGCTGCAGAGGGGGGCAACAAAATGGGGCAGCAACGAGGGGGAAGGAAGGGTGGGGGGGGGGGGGGGGCGGTCTGAGTCTGCTGTTAAAAATTCCACAAAAGTATAACAGCTGCCATGTATTGTTGCCGAGCAACGCAAAATGGCCGCTGGCAACAAGTGCAGCTGAAAATCGTGAATTATTAGCGACACAACAGCTAATTGAAAAAGTCAGTGAGCTAACAAGCACTGTGACATAAATTAGCCAAGCACTTAGTACATATTGCCAACTGCCAAACTGGCCCGATCTGACAGCAAATTATGCTTACACGCCTATCCAGAATATAGCAGAAAACAATGCATTTCGATTGCAGTTTGGGGAATGCCCCAAACGGTAAACGGTTCGATGTGAATAGTAAAACAGCCAAATATGCAATCATCAAGCGTCCTTTTCAAGGGTGATATATATATATATATATATATATATATATATGTAGACTACAACAACTAGAAAAATGATGTATGCATATATTATTGATCAGCTGCGCAATCGAATCGATACAGACATGTCTCTGACTCGTCTCACAGGAATCGATAAAACTCTATTTGAAAACTGATTTTCGATCAACTCAAAAACAAAAAGGGAGCATTGCAAATATTGCCCCACTTTTGAGACTGCCTAATTATAATTCTTGACTGCTCTTCGCAGATTTTCCACTTTGTCAAAATTGAATCGACTTTGTTAGTTTTAATTTTTATTAATCAATGATTTCGCAGGCATTCGAAATATTTGTGCCCTGAATTTAAGCACAATAAGCAATCATAAAGGGCAATCGAACGCTGGCAAGGAGGAGGAAATGTGCGCGGGGTGGGGTTAAATCGATCAGTTCGGAGTAATCAACGATGATGGCTGGAGGAAGGACGCGTCGTCGTGAGTGGGGAGATTATGAAGCGGAAACGATAGCTTTCAAACTGCTGCTAACGGGTGTTGCTTAACGCAACGTAACGTAGCGTAATGCATGTGTTGTGCTGTTACGTGACGTAAGAGCTAATATTGAACGCAATCAGTGTTACGCAAGCCGCTACATCGTCGTCAGCATGCAACGGCTTATTATTATTGTTACGCTTGAATTTGACCGTTGCGCACAATAGATGGCGCCACATCAGCTTACCCACGCCCCCTTACGGACATGTCTTGACACCCCTGCGTGCTGAAAAGTGCAATTCGCTGTTTGTTGAATTTATGCTCCTTTATATGTCAAGTTTTTCTTCTTCTTTTTTTTGTGTATATAAATATATATATATATATATATATGCACATTCATATAATGACCTTTTATCCCCGCATAACTACAACTGAGTGAGCGGAGCGGTTTTAGTTAGTTCAGAGTTTCTAGTCAACTGCTGCTGCTGCTGCTGCAGCTTAGCATGGCTTTATTCTCTATGAATGCAATCGCCGCAATGGACAAAAATACAAATCCACAAGCGGTCTTCAGCCACGCAACGGGGAGGAAGGGCGCCATCATGGAGAATAGTTGGTTATATTCTTTTTCTCTTTTTTTTTTTTTTTTTTTTTTTTTGTTTTTTTTTTTTTTTGTTGCCAGTGCCGTTGCCATTGACATTGCCAAGAGCAAGTAGAAGTTCAGCCACAGTTTCTTCCTTGGCCATTGCCACGGTGCAACTGTCGCATATTGAAACGTTAATCGCATTCGCTGCTGCTTGCTGCTGCTTGCTGCTGCTGTTACTGCGTCTGCTGCTTCAGTGGCTTCTGGACTTCGGGCAGCTGGAGGCCAAAGGCCGTCATAGTTCTACTTCACAGTTGGATGCCAGCAACCAACCACGCTCCCCCACCCACCCTCCATCCAAGGAGCAGCACAACCCACCGCAATGCCACCCAAAAATAAGTTCAACGACAACGTTTGCGATGATTACTTTTGGTGGTTGTTCCCCGCTCTGCCCCTTCCCCGACCACTCGACATTACCCTAGCGCAAGCAGCCACTCCTCCCCTCACCCCCCACACACACCAACACTACTAACCACTAGACCATTGCAACGCCCCATTGTTGTACGTGTGGTCAATGACATTGACTTGGGAGGCAGCATAGCAAAAATCAATGCAGCGGCAATTGTGTTCCTTAGCCAAAAAAAAAAAGAAGAAGAAAAACCAAATTGCCAAATGGCCAAATGGCAGCCAAAACTGACAGCTCAAAACTGAAATCAAATTGGAGCTGAAACTAAGATGATATTCGAATTCCAAAATGCTGTTCCACATTCGAAATGGTTTCGTTTTTGCTTCTTTAAAAGGCAACAATACTCATTAAAAAGTGAATAGAAATAAAGAGAATACAACTATCTTAGACAGTTTGAATACAGCTGCAGCAGGGAGTTCAGCTCCTCAAAATTGCATTACAAATTTTAAAAGTCGGTGGATTATTCCTATATCAAGTACTATATCATCTAAGTTGTGCGATGCTGATAATTATCGTGTCGTAAATGTTGGGCAAAGAACTTTGTTAATAAAACCATAAACAGACATGCAACAAAGCTGAAGTTGGCATTGCAACATTACAGATGACAGGGCATCGGGAGAGGCACAAAAGATGTTGATGCAACCAATTAGGAGCGCAATTACCTGCCAACTCTGCAGGCTAACTAAAAGCGTAGCATGACACTGCAAATGAGTCGGAGAGAGCGAGAAAGTGTTAGAGCGAGAGAGAGAGAGAGAGAGAGAATGGGAGATATAGTGGAGAAAGTCAGCTTGATGTGTTGGCCGCTCATTGTTCGCTCATTAATTTCTTGCAGATTTACTTTTGCTCTGCGCTAATGAGGCGACATGTTTCCAACTAATTTCATTTTAGCCAAAGCAGGGCCCCAAGTCCAAGCCCCAACCTGGTTGCCAGCCTCCCACTTTTTGTGTACACTTTGCGAAAGGATGTGCTAAATTGGCCATTTATAAAAAGAAAATTTAATTAAAAAAATTTAAAAGGAATTTGTGTTATGCAACAACTTATTGTTATTAATGCTATAATTGAAATAAAGAATTAACTAAAAGTAATTTTTAAATACCTGACAAGAAATTGACAGACCAGTTTGCATTTGATTAGAATTAGAGAAGTGGAAGTGGAAGAGGACTGATATGTCTGAGCAACAATTGTGACCAAGGATTAGGGTATACAATATTTGACGAAGCCATGCGAAAGTTTTCTCCTGGTTTTGTTTTTCTATTTTTTTCCGCTTTTCGTTTTTTGTTTTTCGTTTTGTGTTTGTTTCCCATCCTGTTGACTTTGAGGCCCAGCCCGAGTTTCAGGCCAGTTTTGCCCGACTTGCGGTTAAAAGCAATTAATTTTGCAGGTTTATTATTGCCCTGGCACATCTTTGCCTGTTTGTCATTTAAAACGATATTTATCATTGTTGCCGGCTTCAGCTCATTTGCATACTCCAAAAATGGGACTCGCTGCCAAAGGAGGGAGCTGTAACTGAGACTGGCGCTGGCGCTGGTGCTGGTGCTGGTGCTGGTCCTGGCACTGCGACTGGAACTGGGAGTGTCATTTGCCCGATAACTTTTACTACGTTATTTTTAGTATTTCCTTTTTTTGTTATAATTTTTTATTTTTATTTATTTTGTTGTTGTTGTTGTTGTTGCTGTTGTTGTTGTACCTCCTTTTCCCGTTGTTTGTTGCTGCTGTTTGTCGTTTTTGTGGTGCGGAAGCCTGGCAGCTTTTTCACTTCATCAATTAACCAAAGGCAGCAAAAATGTGTTTTTGTCTCTAATTAGCATGCACATAAACAGAGCGAATCCTATTAGCGACCCACGTCACCCACAGCAGCCCCACCACCCGCCCACCCAACCACCTCAAGTACGAGCCATCAAAGTTGTAAAAACCGAGCAATAAATACTTTGGCAAGTGGCCGACGGTCATCAGCCTTCAGCTCGTATATGTGCGTCATTAAAAGGAAGAGACAAATACAGCGCAAGAGAGAGACAGAGAGAGAGAGAGAGAGAGAG
Organism: Drosophila quasianomalipes; assembly: GCA_035043665.1. NCBI lineage: Eukaryota > Metazoa > Arthropoda > Insecta > Diptera > Drosophilidae > Drosophila > Drosophila quasianomalipes. The sequence goes on from JAWNMU010000676.1 coordinate 81,260, forward strand.
AAAGAGGGGAAAAGTAGTGGTAGGACAAATTGGGCACTGTTTGTGTGTGGCAAAACAAGTTAGTGAGAAGCCCCGAATGAGCCACACACTTCGATTAGAAACCCCTTTCAAGAAACCCTCTTAAAAAAGACTTGGCTTACACTGCCCAAATGCTAAATAATTTATACATAGATATGTATGTGTGTATGTGTGTGTGTATGTGTGTATGTATGTATATGAATATGAATGTGCATTCTCATGCTCATTTAGAATTAATGATGAAATATAGTTGAACTGTGCTGTGTATGTGCCCAAGTATTTATTCCCTTTACAACTGTTTCAGTTTATTATTATGTATTTTATATTGCTGTGCATAATTTCTTTAATCTAAACAGTGCCGTCAGCTTAAGTGGCTGTATATATAATATATATGCACAGATGAACACCGTTTCGAGTACTCTGTAATGATTACAATGGACTCCATCAGAGTCCACCATTTCTATAATTAAGTACTCCATTTTAAATGTTCTGTCCCGTGTATAACTTCTTCTCCTGGCGGAGCTTAACTAATTCATTTTTTTTGTCTGATTTCGGTGCATTTAAATAATTCCAGAAATCTTATAAAAATTTCTTATATTTAAATTTAAATTTAATTGAAAATTTTATGTTAAATATAATTGAGTCAATTTGTTACTTTTTGTATTTTTTGTATCGACTGACTTTAGTTGACATTAAGCAAACAAATAAATAAATAAATAAGTAAATCAATAAATGGTCAAACAGCAATGCTCAGAGTGGGAATAAATCATCTGTGAAGTTTTGCTAAGCTCGGAATCTAGATTTATGCAATCGTTAACTGGTTAGTTGTCAGCAGCTTAAGGACACATCAATTAAAAAGCACACACAGCAAATAACATGGAAGCTAATGGCTTATTTGTATTGAGTTGCCAGAGTTAAACTAAGCCGACTTAAATCAATTCATTTGTTGTGCGTAAATTGACAAACATTTGCATATTGTTTGTGAACTGTGCGTTATCCGGCAGGTAAATTCTTTTCGAGCTGGGCATCTTTTGTGCTTTTGTGCCACATACATATTTGCATTGAGTGCAGCAAAAAGTTGCCAAGCAATCCAACTGAGGGGTTCTTTAGGCCGGAGGCCCCCTCCCCGTTTCAGATGCATTCCATAAATGTCTCCAGCTGAAGTGGACATTTTGATTGAGGGCGTTGTGTAGCGCCAAATGAAACAGTGATTCTGATTTCGACTGTAACTGTGACTGTGACTGTGACTGTGACCGTGACTGGTATGTCAACATCCCAGTAACACAGTATCCACACAACCACTTCACAGACCCCACTCAAAGCCTACACTGAGGAGCAAAGCTGTCATAGAAATACGACCCAAATATCAAAATAAATTTCTGAAATTTCCAACAATTTCATATTTATTTATACATTTTTTGGCATAAAACTATATTTAATTATTACTAAATAGTTATGAATTTAATGAATGAATTCCGAAACATTTGTTTTTATAAATTCCGAAATATATTGAATAAATGCTATGTGATTTGAAATCTTTGAATCACTGTTTGGCGCTAGAGATTAATCAGTTTTAGTTAGATAGCTCAATTGTTGGAGTGTAGCCTTCAATTAACCGTGTTTCATTGTACCGGTTTCGGTTGGTTGCTCGGTGTTGGCTGTTTTCTGTTTGCCTCCGGCATTTCAGGTGCAGCAATCTGGGGATCAGCTCTGTGTAAGCGATACAGATGGCCTAGGCCCCGATGTCGCCGGTGAGAAGGGCTGGGGTTTGGGGTTGCAGAGATGTCAGAGATGAGGTTGGTATGCTTACGCATGTGCGAAAGCCAGTGGGTATCTAAAAATGACAAGCATATGCTCCAGATACGGATACGGATGCGGCAAAGCCAATTACCTGACTCGTCGCCACCTGCCCCGCGGCTACTTTGGGAAATACAACAAAACTGGCAGCTGCTAGCTGCTAGCTGGTGGCTGCTAGCTGGTGGCTGGTGACTGGTGGCTGGTGACTGGTAACTGGTAACTGGCGGCTACCGTCGTCTCCGTGGGCCATGCGACAAAATTGACTTTTATGCTTTTGAGAATTGTCGTCAGTGACACAGATACAGCTACAGCTGTATATCTGTATATAGCTGCAGATATACAGATACAGCAACAGATATGGCAACAGATACAGATACGGATACAGATATAGATGGAAGCTTTCTGCAATTACAACAGATATGAACACCCCGTCGAGTCACTCGATGCCGATGACGTCGACGATGAGTGCCACGATGGATGCTGTCGCTGGTCGCTGCTCGGGAAGAGCAGAGCCAGCAGCGAGTGCAACCGAATCCACATCAAAAATCCCATCCAGCCGCTACAAAATTGCTCGCTGGTTGTGCGCCAGCAAATTTAAATGCTAAATGCGAGAACTTTTGGTAAACAAATGGTGGCCAATTGCCTGGAGGGCGATATATATGTATATGTATCTGTATACCCATTGCAGGGGGGTGGCTTGGTTCGTTGGTTAGTTGGGTGGTTGAGTGGATTCGGCTCGGATTTGGTTGCGTTTAGGTGTCACTACCAATTGCGTGGGTTGCGTACATTTGTATCTGTATCTGTATCTGTATCTGTATCTGTATCTGTAGCGCTGTAGCGCTTTATCTTTATCGGTTTATGTTGGTCAAAAGCAGAGCATTAAAATTCAAATTCCAATTCATCAAGATAATCGCATTTCAGAACTTTTATTTGCCAACGCGCGCAGAGGAATCACATGTGTGTGTGTGTGCGTGTGTGTGTGTGTGTGTGTGCGTGTGTACATATGTGTGTTTCTGTTTGTGTAGCGTGGGCAGCGGATGTTGTAAATATTTGCAAATAGCCATCGCTGCAGCACCAACTTTAGTGCTCCACCCCAAATCCCCAGCTCCCAAAAAAAGCAGCCGTTGCCCAACCCTTTGGGAGGAACCCTTGTTTGTTGTATCTAAAGCGCTAACTGTGCTGCTTGTTATTAAACACACCCACACACACACACCCACACACACACACACACACACACACACACACACATTTGACATCGAGTGAAAAGGGGTTTTTAGGGCCAATTATTATTAATTGCTTTACAGATACTACAAACAACGAGCCCGCAGCGCCTCCAACACCAACACCAACACACACACACACACACACACACACACACACTATGAAAACTGGCAAAAAAATAAAACAGAAAACAGAAAACAGAAAACAACATCATCAAAAAGGAGGCAATTCTCTGAAGCTTTAAGTTGTGCAATGGCACAAACGATTCTCATATTTTATGGCTGCATTTAAAGTGTAAAATCCGACGTTTATTATCAGACAAGCGGAAAACTGAATAACCAAATTGATATATATTTATATATATATATATATATATATATATATATAGACTCCGTGCCTACTCAAGTGAATAGCACATCTTTCAAACCTCTGCAGCACCAAAACAAATATAGATAATTTGTAATTATACTTAAATATTCAAATAACATATTTTATGCAAATTAATTTTAATCTCAAGTGCATTTAAAAGAATTTGATAGTCGTTGCAGCTCTCCCTATAAAGAGCAGCCTATTACAATATTAAATGAGAACAGTTGCTCAACAAATGACATATTGAATCGATTTAAAATTGAATTGGGTAAGTAACAAAAAATAAAATAAAATATAATAATATATATATTAATAAATATATATAAATGTATGCTTGTACAATAATAATGATGATCCTCATAATCATAATATTCAGAAAATAGTCGAAAATGAATGGAAAGGGACACCTCATCGGCGGCAGACAATGAGTCAAAGCTGCCGGAAAGTCTGAGCCTCATTCCTAAATTCCGAGTGGATTTTCCAGCTGGACAGGCAACCAGGCAACCAGACAGCCAGTCGAGCAGTCAGCCAGGCAGGCAAGTCTCTCAACTGGCAGCAGCTCAACATGCCGTGCAGCTGTGGAGCTACTCAGGCGTTAAATTGACAGCTCTAACAATTTAAATAATCATTCACAAAATATTAAATGCAAGCCATTTAATTGCACAACGGAAAAGTGCAGCAAGCAAAACTAATAGCAATTTGCACTTGGATCACCAATCGAGTGCATCTTTCAGATCGATGTCGATATTCGCTTGCTGCTGAAACTTGACACTACTTGTAGGCTGTACAACAGATCCTTTACGTTAACTGAACATGGAATAACAATCATAAAAATCAGAGACACCAAGTTTGTCTCTTAGGCAGCTATAATCAAATCAATCAATCTAAGCAAATAACTTTCATGAGGAAGAAGAGACTTAGAACAGACTCATCTGTCTCTTGACAGATGAGTGTAGACTAATTGTGGGAGTAGTGGAATCTGTCGATTCTGTTTGTCAATGCGGAGCAATCCTTAAAGCGCATCCCAACGTCTTGCATCGTCTTAGCCAGCATGAAACAGCTCTAGGCTCAGTTGATCTAACTAGGTCGCAGTTTATGAAGCCCCAATAATATAGATTTTGCAATTAGAAGTTTAACATTATAGCTCATCAAACAGGAGAATCATCGGGCGTAGTTCCAGACAAAGCTGCAATGATATTCACCAGCTACAGACTTAATACGACAGAAGGATAATCGCACTTAAGCTCTGACTGTGATGAGAGAGTGCCGCCTGAAAGTATGCCGCACTAAACGGCCACCTGTAATACGCAACGCAGCCAAAAAGTATGCCGCACAACATGTTCGATGCATAACATGTTGCGTTCCACACCGCGTTTGTGGAACGTCTTCAACAGCTGCAGATAACAGAGGCAGTTACAGTGACTGTTACGGTTACTGCTGCTGTCACTTTCGCTATTACTGTTATTATTGCGATTATGGAGGAGGCGGCCTCTCAAAAGGAATGCCATCCCAATAGCCAAGAAATATAAAAACGCAGGCAGTGATTTGTTTTGCATTTGAAATCTTTATTAATTTTTCTGCGTTTTTCGTTTTTGTGTTGAATTTCTCATTAAATTAATTATAGTTTTAAAACGTTTTTAGTTTTGTTGTTTGTTTTTTTTTTTCGTATCATTAATAATTAATATGCATAACGTTACTTACAGTTGGTTTACTTAAATTATACAATAATAATCATAATTTAATGACAATAATCCGCAAACGTTTCGTTCGAGAACGTTTTTATTCAATAAAGCCTATTTTCAAGTTGTTGCAAGTGTGTGTGAGTGTTTCTTTTTTTTTTTTTTTTGTTCTTTTTGTTTTTTGTTTGTTTTCTTTTTATAATTTTTATTTTTATTTATTTTCTTTTGTTTGTTTGTTTGTTTTGCCTGACGGTTGTATTCATTTAACGGTTCCGGTTTCAGTTTCGGTTTCGGTTTCGTTTTCGCTTTCTCTGCTGATTTCGGGCGGCACTTTAGTGCACATTTGCTGTCTCTGTGCTCTCTTGTGGTTTATAGTTTTATAAAATATCACATTTTAAGCTTTTTTTTATGTAAAAAACAAAATAAAATATAATTATATTAAAGTAAATTGCATTGACAAATAATACAAAGAGCAAAAGGACGAACACAATGTAATTATATATAGTAATTATAGTATTTATAGCATAGCAAAATGAGCTCACAAAACTTTGAACGCAAGCAGCTGTCAAATTGTGTGTATGTGTGTGTGTGTGTGTGTGTATGTTGAGTGTTGTGTGTGTTTGTTGCAGTTTTCTGTTCTGTTTTGTGCTAAATGTGATACCTCTCTTTTTTTTAATTTCGTTAAAAGTTCTGGTATTTGAATAGTTACGCTGCTTTTTTTTATTATTTTTAAATCCAATATTTTATGTATTTCATTTCGATTTTGTTTTCATATTTTTTTTTTTTGTTTTTTTTTTTATATTCGTTTTTATGCTTTACGTTATGTAGACATTTAAAACTCTGCGAAGTGCAGTTGAGAATTTAAAATTTTATATACTTGTGTGACTCTGTGTGTGTGTGTGTGTGTGTGTGTGTGTCGTGTATGTGTGTGGGCGTGTGTGTGTGTGCGTGGGTGCCAAAAGTGATAATGACGAATGATAAAATTGCCCCACTCTTGTCACCCAGTGTTACTCTGCTTTTGTCTCCCCATCTCTGTTTGTCTTCTCTCTGTTTTGTGTGTCTCTTTTGGTTTGTATTTTGCTTTTGCATTGCTACAATTTAATTTTAAATGTTTTATTACATATGTTTTAGCTTGTTTTTTTTTGTTTTGTTTTGTTTTGTTTCTCTGCACCGAACTTTTGCATAGCATGCTTTCTGGCGCAATGACAAATACAGTTATATATTTTTTGTTTCGTTTCTTTTTTTTTTTTTTGGCGATATTGTGGCGAAAGCGAATTGACAATCACTTTTAGTTTTCAATTCGCATTCACTTTAATTTAAACATCAAGAAGCTTATCATTTCATTGTTTTTTTTCTTTTGTTTTGTTTTGTTTTTGTTTTTTTATTTTGTTTCATTCTTTTTTGTTTGGATTTTGTGTTGATGTTTATGTTGTTGTTTCCTTAAGTTCTGTTAGTTGCACCACATGTAGGGAAGTTGGGAGGTGGGGTGGGGTGGGGTGGGCTGGGTTTGTGTGTAGTAGAGAAATGCATTATGCACGTTTACAATAATGACAGCTTTACAATGTTCCATTAATGTCTGTTATTAAATCCATCGTGTATACACATATATATATATATACATATGTATGTATATATATATGTATATATATATTTATATATTTGTATGCTTTTTTGTAAGACACATTTTTCAATAAGTAAGTGAAGAACTTGACAACTGTCCGACGGTCGGACAGACAGTCTGTCCCTCTGTCAAATAGCACAACTACATACACAAAAGTAGCTAGACATATATGTATGTATGCGTGTGCGAGTATGTATGTACGTGTGTGCGTGTGTAGTATGTGTGTTAGTGTGTGTAGATTTCTCTTTAATTTAATTCATTTATTTTCTCTCTATCGTATAAGTAGTTGCTTTATTTGCTCTTTACTCGAATACAGTTCAAGTTGACAGCCATTGACAAATACTAATAATTTGCATTACTTTCAATTTACCTTCGCATTGACCCCCTCCCTCCTCTCTATGCTTTGCCGCTTCTGCTTTTTAATTATTATTATTTTCTTCTTTTTTGTTTTTTTTTCTGTGCCTCAATTAAATTTGTAACGTGTCCAATTTATTTACAGTTGTTTAACACTCAGAGCTAAAGTTTTACTAAGAATTATGTATGTATATAATAATAATGTATATATTAAAAAAAAAAAACTTTAATATATATGATTTTTTTATTTTATTATTAAAATGTTGCCAGCGGCGTTTTCCATCAATATACTTTATCTCTATTTACAAGCATTGCTAGTTTATAAATAAAAAAATTGTATGTATTTCTATATATATCGTATACACATATATATAGATATATATATATATATATATATATATATGCATAATTATTTAAATATATTTATGTTTAAGTTTATAGATTTTTATGCATATATTGATAATGTTTGCCATATTTTGTGTTATTTTTTGTTGTTAATTTTTAGTTTTACATTTATGTTTTTATTTTTCAAATAAATGTGCTTAGATTATACAATTTCTTGGCCAGGCCAGGCCAGGCTAGTTCTACATACATATATCTATGTTATTATTATGTCAAAAAAAAAAAAACAACAATTCTCAATTCTTATTCTAGAGGGACACACAAAAAAATATGCATTTCACACATATGGTTTATTAATAATATGGATATCAATTGCTTATGTACATGAATAAATACGCGTATGTGTGTGTGTATGTGTGTTTGTGTGTGTGTGTGTGTGTGTGTGTCTGTGTATGTGTATGTGTATGTGTGTGTGTGTGTGTGTGCAGTATTTAAATTCTATGTATGTATTTATAAGTATATATATATATATATATAGACGTATGCCTAACATTTATAGGGTGCGCCCATTTGTGCCAGATATCAATGATTAATACATATATTTTGAATATATATATCTAACATTATGCTCTGTGCTCGTAAAGTTTGCTCAATTTGCATAAACATCTATATGGTATGTGTATACATAGGTATATGCATAGGTTTATCGTATTATTACACACATATATCTATTCGTAAATACATTTAACACTCAAATCGTTTATCGTTTATCGTTAATCAGTAATCGTTTTTTGTTTTCTGTTTTTTGATCCTTATTTTTATTTTTATTTTTTTTTTTGTATTATTCAGACATCTATTGGATATCTATCAAATTTACTATATATGTTTTCTTTCCAGTTCATGCTTAAGAGAAGATGAAGAAGAATCTACCATTTTGGGTATGCAAACATTAAAACTTAATCCATATCCGTAACTATAGCCGCCTCTGTCTCTGTCTCCGTCTCTGTCTCCGTCTCTGTTTCCGTCTCTGTCTCCGCCTCGGTGTCTGTCTCCGTCTCCGTCTCTGTCTCCGTCTTGGTATGCGTGTGCAGGTCTGTCTCCTTATCGGTCTCGTTTCCGTCTTCCGCAATGGAGTACAACACCTTGTAGCTAGTCTGTTGTTGTTGTAGGTGCCTTGCGTTTCGGTCCAATGCCCACCAGTTTGTGATCCGCACTCACAACATCTCCGCCAGGGAACCGTAATGCTCGTTATAGATTGGACGGCAACACTCCTCGACGGCATCGTACTTATAATGGCGACTGCGGCCAGTGTGACCGTAGCGTTGCCTTGTTTGCTTTTGCTGCTTTTGTTGCTTTTGTTGTTTTTGTTGCTTCTGTTGCTGTTTGTGGCTACAAATGTGGTTGTTGCAGTTGCCGCTGCTTGTGCTGCTGCTAGTGCTGCAGTTGCTGCTGCTGCTGCTGCTGTTGCCGCTGCTGCAATAGTTGCTGCTGTGCTTCAGTGTTGGTTGCTGCTGGTATCGCTGGTGTGAATGCGGATACGAATGCGGATGTGGCTGATAGTAGTGGATGGCATGGCATGAGGCAGTCTTTGAATTGTATTCCTGCAAGCAGACACAGAGAGCCAGAGAAACCATTGAAATTGTGATATAAACATTAAATATACCAAATATATATATATATATGGCTATAAATATGAGCGATATGAAAAGAGTGGCAATAATACAAGGTGAGAACACAGAAATGTGATATGTGAACATGACAGTTTCAATTCAAACATTAAAACATTTTGATTCAGCAACATTTCATTTCGCACTTTTATTTGAAATAGTTAATTTTCACACTACACATTTTTTTTTATGATCATTCGTTAAGCATTATTTAGTTGACATTAAATTACATTTCGAGAGATTACTAAGATATATTGGAATATTTTTGGGTTGAAAAGAAAAGTGAAATATTTCCTGCAAATAACTATTTCCCAGCCTATTTAATATCCATTTCTGGTTTTTATTCACTTTTCGTCTACTGGAGAGGCAGTTAGCGAGTGGCAGGAGCAGAGAGACAGAGACAGAGAGAGAGAGAGAGAGAGAGAGAGAGAGAGAGAGAGAGAGACAGAGAGAGAGAGAGAGACAGAGAGAGAGAGAGAGAGAGAGCAGAGAGAGAGAGAGAGAGAGAGGGGGAGGGGGAGGGGGCGTGAGGCATTCTGAGAAATCTGTTGAAAATATGTAAGTTTTTGCTGCTTGGCTAAATCTGTTCAAAATGTGTACATTTTAAACAGATTTCTCCGCCTCTCTCTCTCTCTCTCTCTCTCTCTCTCTCTCTCTGCTCACTCTCTTGCTGTTTCTCCAGCTCTGCCGTCTGTCGTCTATATCTTTACCCCTAGATGGTCAGCAAAATGTTGCCAAAATTGTCGCTACAAATTGCCAAACGGTTTCTTGTTGCATTTATTGTTGTTGCTGCTGCTGCTGTTGTTGCTGTTGTTGTTGTTGTTGTTGTTGGCGCACTGCCCACTACACTGCCTGTATGTATACGTATCGGGGTGTATATATATATATATATAGGCATAACGTTAAATAACTGCTTTAAGGTCGCATGCAGTTGCTTCTACGTCTGCTTGTTCTTCTGTTACAACAGCTGCCCCGAAGCCACATACAGATTATCAATAAATTGCATCTGACTGCCAACGCAGGCAACACAGTTAGAAAGGCATCCACCCCATCCACCTATACCATCCCACCCCCTATAGTTTTTTTTTTTCAACCCCTTCCCAGGAAGCACACGAATGATTCACTTTATTATGAAAAGACACACAATTTTTGGCCGCACTTCATTCCCCATTCCCTCTCTCTCTCTCTCTCTCTCTCTCTGTCTGTCATTCTCTGTCTCTCTCTGTCTCGCTGCTTGTGGAGCTCTCAAATTCATGTGTGGACACCTTGTTCTAATTTATTTATTGCTGCATGCATGTACAATATAATTTTATTGGGTGTCTGGCCAGCAATGGATGCAAAGTTCATCAACAAATTCTATACAATACTCCAATCCCCCCTCATCGACCCCCTTGCAACCCCTTTGTTGTCTTGGTGTCCACGCACACACACATAGACACACACACACATACACACACTTGACCGCATTGCAAGCTTTAACAATTACGTTGGAAAATTTGTGAAAAGTCAATAGCTGTGAATTTGATACACTTGCCACAAACACGCACCCATACACAGACACACACACACACACACACTCGCAGACACACAGAAACACACACAAATTTACACAAGGACACAGGGACAACGCTTGACATTTGGCGCCAAAGTTATTAAGCGGATATAGATGAGCTGCGTTCTTCTACTAAAAGCGGCTTAAGCACCAGGCAAACGTTTCACAGCAACAGCAACAACAACAAACACAACCACACACACACACACACACACATGTGTGTGTTGCAAAAGGTGCTCTTCATACAAACACACACACACACACACACATAGAGTGAATCCCCTACTCCTCTTGGCAGGCAGCTTTTTGTTTTAAGTTTATTGATGTCGACGTGCGTTTTTCATGCCTCAGCACACAGACACACAAGGGACAGATAGACAGAGAGAGATAGAGACAGAAAGAGACAAAGAGAGAGAGAGAGATAGAGAGAGAGACAGAGAGAGAGAGAGAGACAGAGAGAGTGAGAATGGACAGCAGAGAAGATCAGAGCAGGTAGGTAGGTGACGTAGGTGTAGAGGAGCGGCGGAGCGGAGGAGGGGCTGATATGGCAGACGCGTCTGCGACGTGACAAAACCCATTATAGATGCGACCGCAAAGATAACACTTTGACTCTGACTCTGACTCTGACTGAGGGACTAGCGACAGCAGATACAGAGGCAGTGACAGTGACAGTGGCAGTGGCAGTGCGTGGCAGAGGCGTTGTCCAAGGTCCTGCCGGGGGAAAAGGGGTAAGGAGTGGACAGCTGCTGTTGCTGATGATGTGTGTGTGCGTGTGTGTGTGAGTGTGTGTGTGAGTGAGTGGTAATGTGTGTATGAATAGCAATGAATATTACGTTGCCAACACAAAAAGGTTAAAGCCCGAAATACCCGCAACCTTTTAAAAAAAAGACATATCTGACAGCTAAAATACTATATATAATATCTGAAAAATATACATCAAATGTGGCAGCAACAATTGCGGACAATTATTGTTCATACACTGTTCGAAAAGTACATGTGTTTGCGACACTTAATTAATAAAGAAACAACTCGACGGGTGACAAAAATGTATATTTACAGGGTATCGGCAAGTCGAGCAACTGGAAGGCGAACATCTACTTTTTGGTTGTTCGATTTTTTGCCATCGCTTCGCTTCGCTTCGATTTTTATTTTATTTTTTTTTTGTATTTTTTGTCGGGTTGAGGGTGCTTCATAAATTTAATTTTGTAACCATCAAAAAGTTAAGTCAACGATAAATTGAATGGCTACATGATTGACTGATTGACTGACTGAATGAGTGGGGCGCAGCTCCGCTTCCGCCTTAACCTACGCATCTGGACACAGCTGTCAGCTGGTTGCCCCAAACAATGGACACGGATGATGCCAAACAGAGGGCTGGCCAAGGGCGGGGCGATGGGGCTGCCTTTTGGATATGTTTGCGGCTCGTCGACTGGCCAGACAACGCAGACAGTTCCACACATACACACACACACACACATATATATAAAATATATATATATATAGAAATATAAGCGTCAATATAAATATAAAAGTGACAAGAGCAACGGCAACAACAACAACAACAACAGAGCCAAAAGTCAAAAACCGTCAAAAAGCGTCATTGAACCTTAAACCAAGTCATGCCTGGAGTGAAGCGGGGGGCGTGGAGAGCATGGGGGTCGAGGGAGGAGGCTTGGGCATTGAGGGGCACATGTGACGTGCTCACATAAAAAAGGGACACACAGCGCTGTCCATGGCAACAAACAAGACAATGAAGAGAAGGCAGCAGCTGCATAGATTTTGTACTCTTTGTGTCTGCCTTTGATTGGGAAGGCTTTAGAAATTATGAATTTGTAATGCAAACAATGTATATACGACTAAATATATACATACATATATATATATATATATATATATAGGATGTAGGAAGTTGACAAATGTTAGTCAATTTGCCAACAATTATGCTTTAGTTTAGCTTTAAGTTGTTTTTTGGCATTTTCCCTCAACTTAAATGGGAAAATAATTATGAACAAATATTTCTTGTGCACAACTTAGGCGATTGCATCACTTTAGATGCAAATTTATATATATATATATATATATATATGGATCTAGAGCCAGCAATAACAACGCAAATATTTATGACTAAGCAGCTGATATAATATAATGATATTATTTATTGTATTTTGCCCCCCTTCAAGTGTGGCAATAGTAAACAAATAACACAACGTGTTGCCTACTTTTTGGGGCCCAGATGTAGACAACAGTTTTTTTTTTTTTTTGGTCAGCACGAAGGTGTTTTGGGCTAGCTTTCAAGGCGCTGGCGATTTTGGAGTAGTGCGAAATTCTGACAGCTCATAAATTGGCGCCACAGCGGGCTGTCCACTTGCCAAAAACCAACCCGAGACCAAGTTGCAGCTCAGCACGCGTTTCTCTTGGCTGGGAGTGAGGGGTGTTGGCTGTGCTTATACGGATACCACCATTGTCAGCATGGAATGCGCTCTGTGCCAAACCCAGGCAAATACCAACACCAACACCAACACACACACACACACACACACACATATATATATATATATTTTTGTTGCACTGCTGTTGGTTGGTTCACTCGCATCGCTGCTGTTGTTTATATTCAACAGCGAAACGAAAGGCAGTCCAAACAAAAGCACTTGCACAAATATAGGTGTGAAGCACCAACAAAAACAAAAACAACAATAACAACAACAACAACAACAACAACAATGAGCAACACCATTACAACTGTGGCAACTCTTTTTATGCTTACAACCAGCAACTAGCAACTGGCCAAGTTGGGTATATTAAGTTACAGCCAAGCAAAATAGCTTTTTCCACCCCCGCCCCCCCAAACAAAGCAAACAATGGAAAAAGAGAAAGAAAGATTCAATTAAAGCTAATATAGAATATATATACATATATATATATATATATATATATATATATATATATATATATAGTGCATGGGTTTAAATTTGAAATGGCAGCCTTTAAAGTTGAAAGTTCTCTTAGTCAATCATTTGGTTGAATTCAGATTTATTTGTGTTTGTTTTTGTTGTTGTTGTTGTTGCTGCCACTGCTGGCTTACTTGCACAGTTAATGAAGCAAACGTGGCGCATTGCATTGGCCGCCTAAAAGTCCAAATGAAATGAAAAAATACAAACAAAAAAAAAAAAAAAACTCACAAAAAGAGTTTGTCGTTTTACTGTTTTATTAGCCAGGCGGCAGCAAAATGGCCGCCAGTTGTGTGGCTGCAGCGGAAACGGAAACTGATTGTGCGGTTTACGTTGGTCAGCTATACTCTACTACCCACAAACACACACACACCACACTCAGATACACACACACACACACACACAGCCAGCCGATTGTCAATGGTGCAAAACTCATCTCATTAAAAGCTCGCGCGTTTCGCGCGCGATTCGCACGCGGCTTTCCAATCAGGCGGCCATTTGACATTTTGCCATCAAGCGTTGATTAAGCGACGTTGGCTGCGGCAGCTGCGGCTGTAGCGTTGCCAGTGCCACCGATTGTGCCACCGACTGTTTGTGGTGCCAGCCTCGATATCTCGTCAATCGTTTTATTTGTTTGCCAAAAAAAAAAAAAAAAAAAACAAAAATTGACTTTGAGATGCTTTTCCACGTTGCCTGATTGATGTGCCAAATTGCAATCGAATGGAAAGAGAAGAAGCAAAGGGTGTCAAGGCAGAGGGGGAGGGGGATGGGTAGGGTGAATATTTGGGGCCGGTGGCTCATACCATTTGTGTATGTATTTTCGTCGACGTTTTTATTTTTAAGCTTATCGCGTTCTTGTTGATGTTGTTGCTGCTGTCGTTTGCATTTGCATTCTTGGCTTTGTCGCTTTTCTGTTGCCTTTGTTGTTTTTTTGCCAGAGGCGGCAAGCGACAAACTACAAACGACACAAAAAATACCAATACACACACACACACACACACACACACACACACACACACAGCTTTTACAGCCGTTTGACTGCAGCTACCCCAAAATCCGAGGGGCAGAGAATTGTGAACTTGGGCCGTAATTGATGTGTCTGAACTGCGTACTGCTGTTGGCCGGCCCTTAACAATTTGACCATTTTGCCATTTGGTTCGGTTCGATTCGGTTCATTTCAGATTAGTTGCTGCTTTAGCCGCCAGGCGGCGTTGCATTCTGATCTCAATTAAACGGCTTCTCGACGCTGACAACAAAGTGCTGCGCAAATGCTTGCAATTTTTTTCAATTTTAAATTGGATTAGTTTCTAGAACTATAATTGAGCTACGTAATCCTGTACAGATTGGTATACTTTCTGCAACACATAAATTAACAATTGATTTCTCTGAAATTCTAAAGTTATTTACAAATGGACATTAAAGAGATATTGTGGCAATAATAAAATAATAATATTATAAAGATTTTTCTCTGTATAATTGTATAATATAAAATATGCATTATATTAATACAATTCTGCTGCATATTGTAAAATCATAATAAACCTATGGCTGTGCTAGAGTTACTTGGAATTATTTTATTATGCTGCTTTTATCTGGAAGTATCTTAAGTGATTTTAATGGTCGATTTACTAGCGAATAATTTTGCCAAGGCTTAAGCATAATTACACTGCGCCATCAAAATACGCAACCGATCACACACACACACACACACACACACGCACACACACACACACGCACACACACACACACACACACAGAGTCGTCTCTGTGTCTCTCTCCGTTCCGGATGGCTGCATCTCGAGTCGAGTTTGCTGCCGATAATTTAATGGTCTGCCATTTAATCTGCATTGAATTTATTATCTCGGAAAAATTAATCTTGATATGTGGCCCGCTTATGGCGACGCTTCTCTAACAAAAATAGCTAAAAAGCAGCGTCAAGCACGCGTCGACGTCTCCCACTCACCCACTCAGCCACTCACCCATCTAACCACCCAACCACTAAACCACCCACCCACCCACTCACCCTCTCTCTCACCTCTCTCTCTCTCTCTCTCTCTCTTGCTCTACGTCTATCTTTGTGTGAGTGCGCCGCTTTGGTGTATATCTCATAAAAATTTGCAATTGCTGGCAACGCATCTGTTCTCCAAGTGTCTCTAAATCTTTAAAGAATTATTTACTACAGTTTATTTTTTTTTTGCTTGCTTGCTGCGCCCGCAGACGACGCAGTTTGGAAAACCACAACAACAAGAACAACTGCAAATGGTGGGTGATTTGCAGACAACCCCCAAAACAGGCGCAATTCCAATCCAAAGCTGACAATGTCACGCCAACAGCAACAGCAGCAGCAGCAGTAGCAGTAGCAGCAGCAGCAGTAGTAGCAGCAGTAGTAGAAGCAGCAACCACCAAGCACGCTGAGCCACCGTTGAGCCACCCTTGTGTTATTTGGCTCTACGTTTGCCATTGTCCGCTTTCCCCCTTCCGCTTTCCCCCACTCCCCCATTCACCCCTCCCCCATCACCCATCCACGATGTAGCCTTGCACAAGCGGTTACCCATTCCGCTATTCGGCTCTTGGCGCCTTGCCAGCGCACAGTGGTGCCAAACCAATATATATTTATTTGCAAGGGTTTAAAATATAACGACCCTCTCAATAATAGTTGGGAACAGTTGTGCTGCAAATAACCATCCATAAGAAATTGCACTAAGCTAAAACTTAAAGTCTGATCTAATAAATAAAATTGTATTGCCAGAAAAAGCAAAATGAACACTTCAAATTGGGAATATAAGAAACAAACATGGAACACACGAAATCTAAGAGAAGTATACACATGGATATATATATAAATATGTATATATATAGCTTACTGTATTTGCATAAATGAGATTTTTTTTTTTTTAATTTTCGTAAGAAGATCGAAAAATAAAAACCACATTTCTCAAGTAGTACAATCCCAAATATTTATATAGAGAATATTTCTAGATATTGTAGGATATATGTGATGAAAACATATCCAAAAAGATAGGCTACAATTGGAGCCACTGTGCCGGTAGCGTTTGCGATGCCTTGTCTGGAAATTTATTATGTTATGTCTCCGGCTTCGTTCCGGACGCCATCAGTGGGTTAAGGTTTCTTTCTTTCTCTCATTTTTTGTGTGTGTTAGCCTCTGTGTGTGTGTGTGTGAGTGTGTGTGTGTGTGTAATTGTTGAAGGGCATGACGGCCATAGCCCAAAACCAAGACCAAATTGAACGCAATACCAAGTTCCCCCTTTTTGCCACCCTGCATCCTGTCACCCCGCCCCCAAAGCTGTGCCAGTTTTTGCGGATCTGCGCTAGCTTCAGCTATATAGCTATATACAAAGCAATTTCTATGTCACTCGCTGTTGCTGCTGCTGCTGCTGCTGTTGTTGTCGCTGTCGCTGTCCTTCTGGCCATCATTCAATTTTAATCAGCATGACTAAATCTCACCGGCCAGACAAGACTGTAGAGTCGACAACTCCAACCCCCAGCTCCATCTCCAGCTCCAGCTCCAGCTACAACTCCATCTCCATCTCCATCTACAGATTTGGTTTCAATTTTTCTAGCTGTATTCGAGCTGCTTATCGAAACTGGCAACTTGTGCGTTGAATTTGCCAAACAAAACAAAATAAAAAAAAAAGGACAAATCGAAAAATATATTGTATGTATAAGAATAAAGAAGCCAGCGGGTGATTTGGGGCACAATGAATATACACTCATGAATACACTCATAACGTCAACATTGGCTTGGCTGGCCAGTTGTAAGCTTTCTCAGCTCTTATTATTCTATATGTTTAATTGAAACTGATTGTTGGTCAGCTTTTTTCCCGAAACGTGCACCAGAATCCTATTCAATTATTTTTGATTCGACTTTAGTATTTAGTCCATTACTTGACAACTTACTTAATTCATCAGTTTCAGTTGCTGATATATATATATATATATATTTGATGTATTTATGTTTAATAAACAACATGTCTACACAGTATGGGTCTGAGATTAAAATTTGCGTTCAATTCAAAGGATCCCACTTGCAAAAGAGTATACGAGTTTAGCAGAAAAAGTTGCTGAAATGCGACAGCAACAATAGAAACAGCAACAACAACTGACAAATTTGAACAACTCTTATTTTTTTATTGCTACTGTTGTTGCTGTTGCTGTTGCTGTTGTTGCTGTTGTTGTCGTCGTTGTTGTTTGCATTGCAATTGAAATGTTTGCCATTTTGTGTTGTGTGCCATTTGCTCATTTCTTTTATTATGGCTAAGTGAATGTTAATGCCCGATTTCCTTGCATATGTGGCCACATGTATGTACATATATATATATATACATATATTTATATATATATACATAAATACAGACTGTGTGTGTGTTCTTCATTGACTGGCGACTGGCGACTGGCTGGGAGAGCTGC
The DNA here is from genome assembly GCA_035043665.1 of Drosophila quasianomalipes. Taxonomy (NCBI): domain Eukaryota; kingdom Metazoa; phylum Arthropoda; class Insecta; order Diptera; family Drosophilidae; genus Drosophila; species Drosophila quasianomalipes. The sequence goes on from JAWNMU010000676.1 coordinate 99,256, forward strand.
TCCATTCGAGTTCATTCAAATCCATTCGAAATCCGTTTTCATATTTTTGCTTTGGCATTTGATGTGGCTCTGATTTCATTTGCGTTTGCCTTTTCAGCTGATGATGCTGCTGCTGCTGCTGCTTCGACTTCTACTCCTCCACTTCCAGCTCCTCCGCCTTTGGACTAGTCTTCTCTCTTTAGCTGTGTTATTGCTCTTTGGAGTGGTCCTTCGGTTATCCCCTTTGCTTTATTAGCCAAATGTTTAAAATGTTTTGTTGATGTTGTTATTCTTATCGTTGTTGCTGCTATTGTTGTTGCTGCTATTGTTGTTGCTGTTGCTGCTGCTGCTGCTGCTGGTTACGAGTGATTTGGCAACACTTAAGCGATTTTCAAGTGTGCCTCGACTTGGGCTTAGGGCCAATGCCAATGCTCTGCCAGTGTTGCCACACAGCACCAAGAGTTAAGACAGATAGGGAAAAGGCCAAAATAAATATAACAAAAATGAAAAGAGCAAGTGATAGATAGATAGAGAGAGATTAAGAGAGAGAGAGAGAGAGAGAGAGAGAGAGAGGGAGTGAAAAGTACTGCTATTATTAAATCGACAGTGCGCAAATCGTTTTCAGATCAACTTCAGCTAAACTAGACGAGTCCCATACACAATGGACATAGTATGAGGGGAGGGGTGTGGAGCGGTTGGTTAGTTTTGGGCAGAGCATACACACACACACACATATATATATATATATATATATATATATATATATATGTTCACATCTGGCCATTGCCATGTGGCATGTGGCATGTGTGAGATGAATGCAATTGAATATGAGAGATCATTGTGTGTGCACTCAATGTATGAATGCACTCACTGCAAAGCAATTATTGTATGAGTGTTGCGTGTGTGTGTGCGTATGTGTGTGTGTGTGTGTGTGTGGAATTTATTATTGAATATTTAATTAAGAAGAAATGAATGCAATGTGGAATCGAATGAATGGAATGAATGCCAGCAAAGAGACAGCAAGAGAGCGCCACTCAAATGACTATTTAGTGGATACGCTTCAATGAGTTGTGGGGCAACTTACAACTCGGCTCTAAAGTAAAACCAACAAACGTTATTCCAAACACAATTGTGAGTGGGTGAAAGCACTCAATCGCCAATTGAGTGTTTCATGAGTATTGCTCGATTGGGTCTGTTTTGCGATTTCATTTCTGAATCGAACTAAATTCCAACTAACTATTGACTATCGATTAATACAGTTGGCACGACTCATCCAGTCAGAGATGAATACACGTGTGAATTGCTGGCCGCATTCATTCCGCACTATTCAGTTTTTGGGCTATCGTCTCCCTTTTTGGCAATGCTGCTTAGCACTCGGGGCAAATTAGTTGCGCCTCGGCACAATTGCGTCTATAAATCAACAACAACAGCAATTATATTTTGCAACACATTTTTTATGCTGCCCAAAAGCGTGCGCCCAGCGGATGCGGATGCGGATGTGAATGCGAATGCGAATATGCACTGGCATGTATATATGTGAATGTGTGTGTGTGCGTGAGTGTCTCAGCCTCTTATTCGCAACGAGTCGAGTCCTACGGCAAAGTGTCGAGTCGAGTAACTAGTTCACCCTCATGCCACCGACACCCCCCCCCCCCCCCCCCCCCCCCTGCCACCGACGCCGTCGAATGCACAAAGCGCACGCACAATTCTGCAAATTGACAGATTTATAACAAAATGCAATGAATAACAGCATTATTCACATTATTCACATTATTCACAAGGGTGCACGCTTTGAATTTGGGAATTACCAGCCAGCATTTCGCCACTGGACCACTTTTAGAGCCAAGGGGTAAAATCGATAGAGAGCGAGAGAGAGCGAGGGAGAGAGAGAGAGAGACAGATAGAGAGAGAGAGAGAAAGAGGATTGCATCTTAGGCCTTAAGACTTTTAATGCGGATATTGGGATTTCGATTTCAACAGGCGCCGTAATGGAAACACACACACACACACACCCACACACACACACACACTGACACACACTGACACACACACACACTGACACACACATGACACTCGTAATCCCTGTGGCACACCAAGAAAATGGGGGCATGCGTCTCTCTGTGAGTGTATATATATATATATATAAATAAATAAATACATATATATATATATATATATATATAAATATATATAAATGTGTGTGCGTATGCTGTACGAACAAGTTCCCACATGATGATGACGATGATGCGGTCCGGATCCGAGTCAGAATCCGGCATTACCCCAAATTTCAGTTGCAAGTGAAAAAAAAAAAAAGAAGAAAAAAATGAAACAAATCTATGAAGTTCAATCAGTTTTAATTGATTCATTTCGGGGTTGTGGCGAATGCAGCGGGAGGTGGCTGGAGGAGGGGTTGGGGTTGGGGTAGGGGTAGGGGTAGGGTAGGTAAGCGCTGTCCGTTGCAGATAATGATGATGTTTTTGTAGCTGCCGCTGCCGCTGCCGCGTTGCCTGTTAATAAATTTATTATCTTGGGAATATGCGCGAGCGTCTGGCTAAAGCAAAGCGAACTGCGGCGCTGACTGCGACGCTGACAGTGGTAGATGCAGAGGCAGTGGCAGTGGCAGAAACAGAGGAAGAGGCAGCGGCAGCGGAAGTGCCTCGTTGATTTGAAATGGAGCCCTGGGTCTGGGCCAGGCCGCAAATTTATTATGATTAAAGTTGAAAAGTTGAAATTGATGCTGCAACAGTTGGAGGCAACAACGAGGGACGGCGGGGGGCGGGGGGAGGAGGGGGGCAGCATAAAGACACCGAGTACAGTAAGAAAGAGAGAGAGAGAAAGAGAGGGAGACAGCGAGAGATGGTACAATGATAATAATAACGATAACGATAACAATAACAATAACGATAATGATAGCGATAGCGATAGCGATAGCGATAACTATAAACGTTTAACTATAATCGTGCACTCAGCTTATAAAAGAGCTGAAATAAGTGAATAGTACTCATAAGCAATCACTGTTAATCGCCAGATTGCAGACTGCAAATATATCTCTCTCTATATATATATATATATACAAATAAACATCAGCTTGGATTGGTATTTCTCGTTCTATAAAGTCGAGGCAACTAGTCAAGTGTTTGTCAGCTGTTTTGGCTTGGTTCCTCAAATTGCACATTGCATTTCTATGTGCAACTCTGCTTCTTCTGCCTCTGCCTCTGCTTCATCTTCTTCTTCTTCTGGTTTATCTTAGTGTATTACTGGACGTGGATAAGACTTGATTTGTACTCACCATAACGATGCTCCACTTCTTGCATATGTGACGCAAAGCCTTTTTGTAGCATCACGGTTTCATGGTCCAGAAGTTCTTTTTGGGTTTCGCTCCAGTTGCGGTCATTGTGGCAGCGACACCTCCACTCGTACCCGTTCCCGTTGCCGTTCCCGTTGCCATTGCCGTTGCCAATCCCGATCCGGAACCGCTTGCCGAAACAATCGAACGTCCCGAGGCGCGCTGCTGATCCGCTGAGCAGCGACGTGGATAATTAAATGGCGACATCGAACCGGCGTTGCCCGCCACAGTCTCGGCAATGCCCATGTTCATGGCCATGCCCATATTCATGGCGCCCATATTAATGGCACCCATATTCATGCCCATGCCCATATTCATGCCCATTGGCATGCCCAGGCCCATGCCCATGCCCATGCCGGCAATGCCCTGATCCTCGCCACAGCTGGCCATGCTGCTCTTCGATGTGGATGTGCCCGACGCTGTCGAGGATCGACAACTGCGCAAATTGTGTGGCAAGGTGTTTGTGTGCTGTATGTGATTATTATTATTGTTGTTGTTGCTGCCGTTGCTGTTGCTGCCGTTGCTGCCGTTGCTGTTGTTGTTGCTGTTGCTGTTACTGTTGCAATTGCTGCCTTGGGGCATCAGGTTGGTGTTGTGACTGTGACCATGATTGTGATTATGGCCATGACTGAGACTCTGACTCTGACTGTGACTCTGACTCTGCTGACTGTGACTCTGCTGACTGTGGCTATGGCTGTGGCTTGTGGGCGTGGCTGTTTTATAGTAGCGCAAACTTTCATTGTAACTGGCGCCGCTGCTGCTGCCGCTGCCACTGAATCCGCTATCGAGATCACCCTCATCGAACTCGGGATTGATGCAGCTGCTATGCGCATGATCCTTCAGCTCCATGCTGTTCAGTGTGCTCGACAGATTCTCCAAGCTGGCGTGCGAGGCTGAGCTCGAGTTGGATGCGGCGCTGGCAGCAGCACCACCCAATAAGCCACCGCGACGCGGTCGCTGCTGTCCACTGGCCGTCAGCACATTGCCCTTGCCGCCCTGCACCAGCTGTGACGATTGCGACGCTGAGCAGTTGGTGCCAACAGCACTACCGCTGCCACTGGCGCTGGCACTGCCGCTGCCACTGCCGCTGCCACTGCCACTGCCGCTGCCGCTGCAGCTGCTGTTGCTTGTGGCAGATGCCTCGTGCTGGACATCATTGGAACTGGCACTGGGCGGCGGTGGATTGGCATGGCTGGGACTGATGTCCGGTGGCGTCGGTGGCATAATCAGTGCCTCCAGCGACAAATTGAGCTCGTCGAGCACACGGAAATGATTGTGCTGGACGCGACGCAGCTCCTCCTTCACATTGCCCGAGCTCGATGTGGCGATGCGATTGTCGGAGAGCACTTTGCGTATCTTCTGATCGCTGACCTCCTCATACAGATTCTCGGTGGTGCCGTACCGTGTCGTATACGTGTGCCTGTCCCGCTCCTCGGCACTCGGCGACGACGATGTCGATTGTCCGCTGTGCGACGACGACTTTGAACGGAAACTCTTCGCCAACAGGGCGCGTATCGAGTTGCGAGGCGGACTCTTTGATTGGCCGCCATGATGATGCTGATGCTGCTGATGCTGCTGCTGCTGCTGCTGATGATGATGATGATGGCCATTGCCCTGACCCTGTCCCTGTCCCTGACCCTGAACCTGACCATGACCCTGGGCGGGCACATTTGTATGGCATTTGGCTGCACCGGGCTCATAGTATGCATAGGAGTAGACATGATTATAGGGTGCAGCAGCAGTAGCAGCAGCGGCTGCAGCTGCAGCAGCACCACCACCACCACCCGATCCACCTGCCCCAGCACCAGCACCAGCACCACCATTGTAGGCCACATGCAGCGAGGCTGTCGAGGACATGCCAGCGGAAGCGGTGGCCGATCCGGCCCCATGCGAGGGCGTGGCACTGCTGCTGCTGGGCGTCATAACGCCAGCAGCGAATCCATAATCCAGCGATGAAGTCGACGACGACGACTGTGTATTGGTTGCGTTGATGGCGCTGGTTGGCTCAAAGCGCTCCATTGTGGCAGCAATATTCTTGCGTGACCACTTTACCTAAAAAACACCAAGAAAGGAAAGAAGAAGAAGAAGAAGAATAACTTGAATTTAAATGCTTTAAAATGGAATCGATAGCTTAAACCGATTTAAGTCAAATCGATAAGAGAAAATACATTTTTACTATTATTTTTATTATTTATATTTATTTATTTATTTATTCATTTTTATATTTATTTCTATTTTTGATTTTCAATTTTTATTGGCATATAAAAATGTGCATGCATTTGAAATCATTGGATTTAGTCGGACATTTTGGATTATGTTCAGCTTCAGCTTTAAGCTTATTTGTGCCAAAGCCAATTCAGCAATTGTCCTCATAAATGAATTTATTTATTTATTTATTAATATTTACGGATTCACTTTCAATGTTGTTGACTTTGTCATCTCGACTAACATAATAACAACAAATAAGAAATGCTGCTGTTTGTTTGCCAATGAAATGTGAAACGCCAGCGAATTTAGCAGCGTAATGCAATTACAGATCTTCTGAGGGAATGCGAGAGGCATCATCAAATGACAGATTAGCTTAGGCAAATCAAATTGAGGCTATAATGATGCAAATGCACCTGGCCGGCACAGCATTTACAAATTATTTTAAAAATATAATTTTACCTGCTGTTCCACATCCATTTTGTGGTTGCTGCGGCGACTGTGGCCGCGTCGTCGCCGCTCCGTGAAGGGTTCGCTGTGGCCGCCGCCTTGGAGCAGCAGCAGCTCACCATTTTGTTGCGATGATGAGGCTGGTGGCGCTGGCATGCAGAACTCAATGCTGTCCATGTCATCCGGAAAGATTAGATCGCCCCGATGCCCAGAATGATGATGGCCCAGCGTTGCAGCGGCGCCGGCATGCCCCATGCCGCCCATGCCCATGCTCATGCCCATTCCCAGGCCATGACCGTGCTCATGACCACCATGACCGACGTGACCACTGTGTGCGACGTGTCCGTGTCCATGTCCATGTCCGAGGCCATGGCCATGGGTGCTGTGGCCACTCCTGGTGAGCTGATTGCGTTGAAGGTGCCGCATCGAACCGTGTCCTCCACCGCCGGGTGCACTGTGCACGGCCACCGCTGTGGTCTGTCCAGCCAGCTGTTGTTGTCCATGTTGCGGCTGCGGCGGATAATCAGCCGGCGGTGGTGGCGCAAAGCTGGCAAATTGTGGCGAGGCGCAACGATTCTGAAATTTGGATGCAGTGCTGCTGGCGGCGCTGCCCGGATACATGTTGCTGCTGCTGCTGCTGCTGCTTCTCTTGGACAGTTGTGGGCTGGCGCAAAGTTATCGTTATCGTTATCGATATCGATATTATCAGTTTCGATTGTACAGAGTAATGACGCTACTCAAGCCAAGCTGCCAAAGCGCATCATCTGCTAGAAAGAGAGAGAGAAGAAAAGAAGAGAAGAAGAGAACAAAGCCATTAATCAGCGATGGAATTGAAAGCGCTACAAATGCGCATGCGGGCGGGCGGATGGGGCAAAAGCAACGGCAACAACAACAACAACAACAACAACAACACCAAAGCCAAAGCCCAAGCCTAAAAACAGAAAGAGAAACAGAGAAACGACACATGACTGACATGCCATGCCAAAATCCCACAAATAAAAGCTGGAATTATGAGCTTTGCTGCGGCACTGAAGCGCAGCGAAAAACTCCAATCCCAATTTATTTATGCGACCGCCAAACAAAACATTGTTGCCGCCGACAACAACAACAACAACAGCAGCAACAACAACAGCAACAAGAACAGAACACGCATGTAAAACATTTGGCGTTGGCATGCCAAGTCCCAGTTCTCAGTTCCCAGTTCCCAGTTCCCAATTGCGAGTTCCCAGTTGCCAGTTGCCGGTTGCCAGTTCCATAGCTGGCCACTCGACGAATGCCATAAAACAGCATTAAAGCTATTAACAGCCACCAAGCACAGGCAAAGTTTTTCGGATTACCCTGTAACCGGTTAACTCCCAACGAGGTATTTCCATTTCCTTATAAAACACAAATAAGAGCCATATATATATATGTTTAACATAAGGCAAGCTAAAGGCCATATATCTGGATCTATCTATAGATCTGCCCATTCTGTTGTGTCTTATTCAAAGACCCATGTTTAATCATGTATATAAATAATTTTTTAGTTATTAGTTGGAAATCTGAACGGTTTTTTGGTCATTATTATTATTATTTGTTTATATTTTTATTGTTATTTTTTATTATTGTTATAATTATTATTTTATGATTGTATTTTTTGTTTTTTTGTTGATTTTGCGTTTATCAAATTTCAACCGGTTGCAGGGTATCTGGTAGTCGAGCTGCAGCCACAAACGCACACACACCCACTTCATTCCCATTGCGTTCTTTCTTCATCCGCATACGTCTCGTGCGTGTGTGACTGATAGCAGAGCCGAAAGTGAGATCCGCTCTATCTTCGTTTCCCGCAGCTGCCACCTCATCACTCGCTAGCCACGGCACCCCCTCCACTCTGATAATCCGTACACCCGCAGCTGGCCACCCACTTTTACGAGCGTGACCATAAATCAATCAGAGCAGAGCACAAGGCGCAGATCCCATTTATGAGTCAGGGGCAAGAGTGCTGTAGCCAAGTTAATCCTTGAGAGCAGCCAGCCATCCAGCCAGCCAGCCAGCCGTACAGTACTTGCCTCAAGGCCACGTTGCAAATGCCGCAGAACCAATTGAAATTCGCTGCAACTCGCCGCCTGCAAGACTTCATCCTTCTTCTGCAGTTTTTTCTGTTGTTTTGCAGCAGATTTCTTGTTTTTTGTTATTGTTATTGTTCTTTGTTTTCATCAGCCTTTTTCGTTGTTTGTGTTTGTGTTTGTCTCTTTTTTTTTCTTTTTTTTTTGGCACTCCGATTTCAATGCACAGCAATAACGAACTACAAACAACAACAAAGCTGGCTGACAGGCGCGCAGTTGCAGTTGCAAAAAGCCAGTTGCAACAGTCCAACAGGCAATCATTTTTCTCCCACGCTGATTGATATATCAAATTGATAGCCGTGTGCCACAGCCAAAAATGTTTAGTGGATTTTATTATTGCACTGGCCAGTGTAGCAGCTGGCTAAGCCACCCACACCCACACCCACGCCCACACCCACACCCACAACCATACCCATACCACACAACACGCCCCCCAACACTCCCTTTGCCCATTTCAGCTAACCGTTCGCTTGGCTTGCCAGCATTATTTGTTTCTTTAGTTTGTCTGGATTTATCATTTTTTTCTGATATATTTTTATTTTTGTTTGATATATTTTTATTTGCTGGCCTTTTTGTGTTTTAGGCGATTGCATTTCAAATGCAAATTTTAGCGAGTTGTTTGTGGTCATCTATGGACGCCTGCCACAACAACAACAACAACAATCGGCGTTTATTTGCAGGCAACGTTTTGATTTGGCTGATTGAGTTTGTTTTTCCCACATCAGATCATACAAAACAAGCAACAATGCCGAACTCGAGAGAGCTCGACGAGGACATACCCAGAAGCCAAGTCTTTATCCATCATAAGTCGAAGATACTCCAACTTACACAATCACTATATATATATATATATATATATGTATATCTATATTTACCTATATATATAGGAATTTAGATACACGATTTCTCTCGTGGTTAATGAACCTTGTACAGATCATCAATATTAAGCCAAGACAATTTCTTGTTAGATTAGAAATATATATATATTAACTTCAATCAGTAATCGATTTTTCCATTACTTGATCTGAGTAGTATATATGATATTATAAGCGGCTTTCATACCTTTACCAATCAGCCTGTTACATCATTTTGCACATCTTCAATCTACCCTCTTCACACATTTTCAATGGGTGCAGGGTATAAAAACAAAATCTGAACAATACTTTTTAGATAACCGCGTTAAAATTGCCGAAGCTACACACTAAAATGATTTTTTTTTTTTTTTGTCAGAAAATATATACGCATATATATGGTATATGTATAAATTGGAGTGGTTAATTGAGATTGCCGTAGAAAGTGCATTTTTACCAAGCGCCCATCGCTTGGGCAAGCATTTTTGAATGCCAATTATTGGCAATTTTTATGGTGTCTAGTTTTTCAGTTTTAATAAATTGTTGCGCTGAAGTGTCAATAAATATAAATGCAATTATATTAGTTACAGTTGATATTTAGACTTGCTAAGCACAAATATACTTTTTCTTATTTATTCCCCCTTTTTTTTTTATTTTTATTTTATTTTTTATTTTATTTTATTTTTTTTTTGTTAAAGCTCAGATCGCCTTTGGAAAATATGGCCACTTTCTCTAGCTTTAGTTATTTATACCAAATGCGTTTTAATTGCTTAGCTCCGTCAGTCGACTCGACTCGACTATTGATTCGATTGACAATTTATCTGTGACACGTATCAGATATCTTATGAAATTTATTCCAAGGCTTGTCAAATATTTATTAGCATCGTTAGCTGGATGTATTTTCTATAAAAGTTATTTGTTTGGAATTCGATTGCCTTCTGCTGCATTTGACTCGGCTCAGCTTGACTTTGATAGACTTGTTCTTGTTTGCATTCCAAATACGGAATCTCAAACCTGATTGCCACGCACAAGCAACACCTTCACCCTCTGCTCCACCCACAAGACCAGCAATGATATGCAATAATGCGATTCAATCATGGCTTAAAGTTGTTAAGTTTCTTGCGTTTATATATCAAGATCAGCTGCAACTACTTTCAATTAATATATATAGCTTGTACCGCATGGCTATCAATTTCAATTATCCATTTCATTTGCTGAAGTTAATAAAAAGCAAAAGCAACCCTGCCAGCAGAAATTCAACAGGTTATCCATTGTAGGACGAAAAAAATATAAGAAAAATGAAGCAAAATAAAAAAAGCAACTTACAACTAAGCAAAAACTCATTAGCCAAATACACAAAAATACATATCTGTTCCCCTTTTTTTGTAGATGTGCTGCTCATTAACACATTTGGTGCATGTTGCACATCATTAGATGCCAAAGGGATACAAAACTTGGGCAGCAGATAGAACTGAGAGCTTGTCACAGTGCAGCATGTGTGGCATGTGAAATGTTTTATTAATTCGGACAATGGCTTGGCGACACGTGGCTGCCACCCAACCACCGCCCGCAGATTGGCAACCCTTCCGAGTTTTTGTGTGGCGAAAAATGCGTTGATGTCAATGCGTTGCCTTCATTTATTCACACACTCGTTCAGCACTCACTCACTCACTCACTCACACTCACTCACTTACACTCAAACGCACTCATTGCAGAACGCATTCATTCATTTATTCATTTAGCTCGCATTGGCGTTAAGCCTTGAGTTCGTTTAGCACCGCCATGCCACCATTTGGGGATTGAACAATTTGGCTCGCTTAGTGCAACTGCAACTTGCAACATGCAACATGCAACTGCAACAACGACGTCGAAACGGAAACTTAAAAAACAGTGATGCCCACAGCCAGCTGCTTTCACAGTCCAATCCACTGCCAATCTAGACGTAATGGCTTTAATTAACATACAGCCCTTGAGGAGCAGTTGTTGGTGTTGCGCCACTTGCGGCAACTGGCACCTGGCTGGTTGCAATTGGCTCGCTGGCTCAAGTGGAAGTTTTGGCACAATGCGGAATAGCGACAGCTGCGTACAAAACTCAAAACATAAAATGCACAGGCCAACAATATGTTTGGCGGAACAACAATAGCAACAGCAACAACAACAATAGCAATAGCAACAACAACAATAGCAACAACAACAACAACATTAATAATAATTTAATGAAAACGAAGCTTTCTTATTTCATTGCTTTGCTTTGCTTTGCTTTGCTTTGAGCACTCGCTTCAGTTTAGCCATTGAGCATAACATCGTCATAATAATAATGATAATAATAAGTGCAGCCTGAATAACAATGCCAAAATGAATGAATAAATGAATATATAATAAATACACAGAGCACAGTACAAAATGCAAATGGGAAGAAAGAAGCCAACAAACTAATTTGAATTGTTTATAAAAATTGAAGAAATTAAATAAAAAATTATTTTTCGAATGCCTTTGTAATATGTTGAATAATCCCAATTTTATCATTTTTGCTCGAAGTCTAAAATAACATTATAATTGACTTGAATGAAGTCTTGGTTTAGGCGCTATTTTTGAACTCATCTGTATTTTTAATAGCCACAAATGTTACTCTCACTTTTTGGCACTATCTCTCCTCTCTCTCTCTATATATATATATATATATAGAGATCTCATTAGCCATTTGCATATGTCAATGCTTTAATTTGTTATTAGAACTCAGTTATGTTCGGTTTGTACAACTGTTTGTTATCCGTGTTGTTTCTATTGTTGTCAGTTGTGCCACAAGTTTGTGGCTAGATATTAATTTGAAGCACTCAACGCATTTGCCGGTTTAGCTACAAGTCAAATAGCAAGTCTCGCTTATGTTTTTTCCGGCAACAACAACCGACAAAAAACAAAAGCCAAAAACAATCCTTTCGCTATGGCTAAGACGAGGGCTCTACTTTTGTTTTTGCCGTCATCTTGTTTAGCTAGTGTCAAGTCTAATTCACCGCAACCAGCCAACCACCCACCCAGACACACACCTACACAGATATATAGAACCAGATGCGAAACACACAACTCCTTGCTTCCGCTCCACTCCACCCGCTCCCATAGCTCTTACAGATTCGCCGGTAAAAGAAACAAGAAGAAGCTGCAAAAAGCAAAGCAATGGCAAATCTAACCAAATGCCAACACAAATTTTGTTTGCGCTTTGTATTAGGTTGACAAAAATCAACACCATCCAGACGACAGAGGGACGGACGGGCGGACGGACGACGACGACGAAGACGACGACGACGACGACGACGACGACGACGACGACGACGACGACCACGTTGTCGGAGCTTTTCCTCAATCAGAAGTCAGAGATAGGGTAGAGGGGGATAGGAGCGGGTGGCACTGTTACAAGAGATAGATTTATGTTGCCAAACCGCCCACATGCATATGATGGGATGCGAGCAGGCGGGGCAGAAGCAACACAACTGTCTATCTGCGTGTGTCTCTCTGTCTGTGTGTGTGTCTGTATGTGTGTGTGAGTGTCTGTATGTGTGTGTGTGAGTGTGTGGGTTTTAGCTGTTTGTCTTTTGCAAATGTTGGCAATATTTTGCGGTAAAAGGTGAATTTATTAGCACTCCCCCACGCAGCCAGTTCGGTTTTCTTTCAAATTATGCTCGCCATATGTCTGTCTCAATTCCCACTCTCTCCACACACACACACACACACACACACACACACTCCCCTCTCCCCTAAGCCATTTGATACTCCCCACACACACACACACAGACACATATGCAGCGCAACTCTTTAACTTGGCCAAGATTTAAGATTTTTTATTGTTTTTTTTCTGCTTATGTTGTTGTTGCTGTTGTTGACTGCATCTTTGCCGTTTACCCCGCCACTATTTCCAGCCTGCCCCCGCACCACCCCCGCCCCTGACGACTGCCCCCTTGGTCCCATTCTTATCGTAGGCGCTGCAATTTAAAACACATTTTCGGGGATTAAAATCTTGACAAATCATAAACAAAACGGCGACGCTGAGGCAGCTGCACGGCCAGCACGCAATTACGGATACATTTGTATCTGTATCTGTTGCTGTTGCTGTTTCTGTTGCTGTAGCTGCATCTGTAGCTGTAGTTGTAGCTGATGCCGCCGTTGACTGATTTACTTTGGCCTAACAGAAAAGATACCCAAAAAAACAAAAAAAATAAGAAAAAGAAAGAAAAAAACAAAACCAAATAAAAAGTCCCAGAGCCCCAAAAAGCCACAGACAATGACAATAAAATGCCACACACAAACACACACACACACACAACACGCAGGCAGCTGAGATGCATATCTCAGAGTAAGAAGAAGCAGAGATGAAGAAAGACAGAGAGGGAGAGAGAGAGAGGGAGAGAAAACATGTTATGTGGAAAAACGCTCGGAGCTTCTCAACTTTTGTCCAGCGACACTTTATGAAATAGAAAATGAAAATCTTTAGCTAGAGTTTAAGATGGAGGGTGGGGAGCGGAGGAGGGAGCGAAGGGGAGAGAGTAGATACCTAATGCCAGCGGCAGCCACATAAAAGCCACAAGATACGCATCTTATGGATTGTTGCTCTTGAATTTTTAAGCCGATTTTTGGTTGACTTTGCTGCGACATAAAACACAATAAAACTGATATAAAAACGATGGCCCCAAAGTCAGATGTTGTTGTTGTTGTTGTTTTGTTGTTATTGCTGTTGGGTGACAACATGCAATGGACAGATGGACAGATGGACAGCGGCGGCTTACAGCTAAGGGGCGGGGTAACAAAAACTGACAACGCTTTCAGCGCATGTCAATGTCGACATTTTCAAATTCCAATAAGTTTTGTTGCTCTTCTTCTTATTGTTGTTGTTGTGATGTTCTTTGATAAAACGGTAAAATAAACAATGTATATATATATATATCTACAATATAATCGAGCATATATGTTTGTATGGGGCGCTCTCTGCTCTCTTTCAAGTGAATTTAGAAACTTACCAGCAAAGTCCAAAAAAAAAAATACAGCCCAGTTTCCAGTTGCCAGATTTCAGTTGAGATTTTATGAATATGGAAATGCTGTAATCATAGAGAGAAAGAGAGAGAGAGAGAAAGCAAGTGAGTACAATTTAATTAGCATGCGTACACTTTTGGCGTACACTGTAAAAGGAATAATAAGCAGGAGTAGCAGCAGCAGCAGCAGCAGCAACAGCACCAGAAAAATGAAATGCTCATCAAAGTCAAATTTGCATGTGGAATGCAAATGCTCCATCAAGCGTAGGAAATTGAGTTATATGTATATATAAATATGACAAGCTGAGACATGCCTGCCACACACACACACACACACACATATGTATATATATATATATATATATATATATATATATATATATACATATATGTGTAGATAATGTATTTCGATATCAAAGTCAACTAAGTGCTGAAATTGCATACCAAATGTATATTTCAACGTTTGAATGTTTGTCAAATATTCCGATATTGTCGATATGACGAATGCCCAATTAAATTCCTTAGCTGGAAGCCATGATGGATATTAGTTATTAGCAGTGGTATTGATATTGCATTACTGCTCTGCGTATTCTTGTAAGATACAATCAAAGTGGATTTTAAACACAATTGTTATCTATTTGTGTGTGAACACAAAGTGACTTGGCTCGTGTATGTGGTATTATTGTCAACCTTGCAATTGATTTAATACATTGGCAACAAAGGCATATTTTAATAATTATTTGATATTTGTGGATTTCCTAATAAATTCTGTGTTTCGGTTGCTTTCAATACTGTAGTTTGCCAAGGTTATTTTCAACTTTTGTTTTATTCAGTATTCAAATATTTCAGCTTGGCAACACAAAATTAATATGAATTATTGCCAGCATTTTATTTGTATTTTTTTTTCAGCTACATCGCCAACTGTTTGTTGTCAAATCGCTAGTTACACATTGGCCGACTGCACACACCTCAAAAAAAAATAAAAAAAATAAGCAGAAAAAAAAAAATTAAAAAACATTGAGCCGCGTTGGGCTAATAAATTTGTGGAGCAAAAATAAATCCACAAAAGAAAAGAGGCCAAGTAAAGTGAGCTCATAAAAAATGCCAGAGCCAACAGCAAAATGCACGCTTCGATCTATGGGGCACAGGCGGTCGAAACTCTTTAAGCAGCTTTAAAAAAAAAAAACTCGGCACACAAAAGGCAATTCTGCTCTGGCTTTTGATATATGTGGCAGCGCTGGCAGTGGGGGCCAGCAAGTGGGCTCCGAGTCCGAATCGGAGTCCCAGGTCCAGGTTTCTGTTTGAGTTGAAGTTTACTTCTTTTTTTTTTTTTTTTTTTTTTTTTTTTTGCTGTTGTTGCTGGGCAAAGTCAAGTCCTGCAATATCCGACACGAAATGTTTTAATTGAGCGAGTTTTGGAAAACGAAGGAAGGCCAAGAGACGTGAAGTGAACCATGAACAACAAATGGAAAATGGAATAAAAATACAGTTCGGCCATTGTGAAAAAGTGAAAGCATTTCATAAAGGAAACCAAGCCGAAAACTCGATAAACCCCAGCATGCAGGTGTATATTGTATCTGAACCAACCAGAGCCACCATCAACCAGAGAAGTGGTGCTGCAGGAGTACGGAATGGGAAGCCGTCTACGAGGAGGTGACAAGGCAATGGCAATAAAATAAAATAGAATTTTAAACCACAGGCAAACGTGCGTTATTCATTTTTGAATTTATAACACAATTGGGAGAATGTCGTGCCGCGTGCGAGAAACGCCAAAGGAGCTAAAAGGGACGAGCTTCGAGGTGAACTAGATGTGAAAAAAATGCAAAAAAAAAAATAAAAAAAAAAATAATAAAATAAAATAAATAAAATAAAATAAAAATGTAAAGCAAGAAAGAAAGGAGTGAAAATGCGCAGCGGAATAAAATGCGTGGCTCCTTCGCCGTGTGTGTGTGACACATAAAAATAGAAATAAAGAAGAATGTGTGTGTGTGCGTGTGTCTGAGTGTGTGTGGGTGTGTCTGAGTGTGTGTGGATGTGTGGGTTACCTTGGGGTTCCTGGTTTCTTGCTGGAGAAGAAAATGCTTGGCAGTCAAAGGAAATTGTGTCGTGGCAAATGTGACATTCTAACGTTGTTGCCACTGTTTCCCATACCAATTCCCCATTCCTATTCCTATTCCTATTGCTATTCCGATTCCTCTTCACATCCCCTATTCCCCAACCCACATCCACATCCTCATCCACTTCTCTTCTCATTCCAGAGCAGCACTGCTTGAGAAAAACGTAGGAAGAAAGCAAAGGCAACGCAATGAAAGTAACCAGCAAGCAGCATGATAATCAACATAATAATGATCGTATCGTTGATTATGAAGGTATACACACACACACACACACACACACACACACATGAGAGTACCTTGTCATAAAGCATAGCATATCGCAATATAAATGTGTGTCTGTGGTTGTATTTGCTTGGCAAAAGTTCAAAGCTTAAAGCCAATTTAAAGTGACCTTAAACATGTTCGGATCATCTATCAGGCAGTAGAAATGATAACAACACGCATAGTTCTCAGGCAAGTAACAATTTAGATATAGAATGGAAGAGTGAGTAATAATAAGGGATAATAACATCAAGACAACAAACTTCAGATTGTAATCGAATATATTCTTCATCAAACGTCAACAAAAAAATATGCCGGCCTTTTTAAGAGACTATTAAGTTTGAAATGAAATGAAATGAAAAATGAGTATGCAAATTAGAGGAAGATTCAAGAAACTTGTTTTAAAGTTGTTCCAACTAAAATAAACGAACTCAATCTGGGCAAATAATAAACTAGCGATATAAAAGACAACAGTTCAGCATCGAATTACAGCGAAATGAACTAATTCATGCCCAAAATGACATCATCAGCGTAGCAGGAGGAACTTCAAAGAACACCCTCCTATAACACGCCCCCCCGCCCCCCACCACGAGAAAGGGGCAAAGAGGGGCTGTGGAACTCGATACGAAATCAAATGGCCAAGTTTGTCGCTCTAATCAATTTACAATTGTTGTCCAATGATCTGTGCGGCAATAATCGTTCGGCCAACCAAATTCTGAAGTCCCACAACTACACGACCCTAAACAAAACACACACACACATATGTCTAAGGGGGTGTGCGTGTGTGTGTGTGTGAAGACCTACAGCACACTGATGTGTGTGCAGGCAGTGAAAAAAAAAACGAAAAACAAAAAACAAAAACCCTTTTATTTTGTTTTTTAAGACCAGAGAGCAGAGAGCCACCTCATGAGTCATGTGCAAGAATCGTTTGGCTTTGTGCTGCGCCTGTTTACATGCAGATAACTCCCACACCCTAACCGAAGGAGCCACTTCGCCTCCGGCCTTCCCTTTCAACAAAAATTAAGCTAAAATAACATGGCATTTTCATATGCTGCTCGCAGCAGTAGTAGTACTCATAAAACGAATTTGGGCTTGGGGTTTGCACTCGTTCATTTTTATTATTTCCATCACAATCAACCAAGACGATGACGACCTTGTACCTAAAGTTATTGACACACACACACACACACACACACACTTACACACACACACCCGCACATACACATACACACACTGCATGCGTGAGTGTGCAAATATGTGTGAAATTTATTTGCCACAAGCAGGGGTTGCACAACCCTTTTTACTTTTTTTTTTTTTTTTTTTTGCTTCTTGGTTTGAAGGGTTGCTTGCTTACTTGCTGCTGCTCAACTTCGATTACAGCCCCCAATTTTTGTTGTTTAAAATCACTTGATTGCACAAATGCTCATTGAGCTAATTTTATTTCGTTGCACACACAGCGGAGAGAGAGAGAGAGAGAGAGCGAGAGAGAGCGAGAGCGAGGGAGAGAGAGAGAGGGAGAGAGATAGAGAGCGTGAAAGAGAAGGAAGCAGGCAGCAGGCAGCAAGCAGGAGGCAACTTGAGCCACGTTTACATTTGATGGGATTCAGTTTCCATATGCAAAAGACTAAAGACCGAAAGCCAGGCCAAGGCTAAGGCTAATACCAGTCCGGACCTTACCGGCTGTTCGGCTACCTAACTTACTTATTAGCCCAGCGAATGCTCGACAATGTGGAAAAATTGCTGTTGTGTCCTTAAAACAAAAGCAACTAGAACCAGCAACAACACCAACAACAGCAACAACAACACCAACAACAACACCAACAACAATAGCAACAACAAAAAACAACAGAGGACTGATCAAATTACCGGACCAGAAGCAGCAGCAGCAGCACCAGCAACAGCAGCAGCAGCAACTGAGTTCAACTTTGATTTACTTGAGTCAAAAGCATGGAATTGTCCCTCATCGTCTCGTCCTTTCGTCCTTTCGCCCATTTGTCCTTTCATCCGCTCTTCCACTCGTCGCCCACTCGTCGTCGTCCACTAATTTCGAGCTGGCCACTTTAATTAATTACTGCGAAAATGTGAAGACTGACAGCAAGGACAACAAGCCAAAGAATGCGCTAGGTGAGCAATTACCTGTAATTTGAACCGACAACCAACGGTTATAGGGCAAATAATTTGACACACACACACACACACACCCACACACACACACATATGCACAACAAGTCAAACTAATATTCAGACTTTAGTCCGTATTTGATTTAATTTACATGTTCGTCCTTTAATCCACTAACATATACAAATTTCCATTTCTACAACAATTTTCAGACTGCAAATTTCAAATCAAATTTTGGTGTTGCTTCTGTGCAGCTTTATTACAATTATTTTATCCAGTTAATTGCCATGCGAAGACCCGAAGTGTATCATTAAAGTTGAGTCTTACTTCTACTTAATCTTCACAGTTCAAAACACATTTGTTACGCTCGACTTGAGTTTGAAAGTTTCTAAATAAACACAAAAATAGCCCCCAGGAATCCCATTGTCAGCTGCATCGCTTTGGCATTTTGGCAATTAAATCATTTTGGTCATAAATCGAATTTAACTTCCCACACACACACACACACACACACACAGACTTATATATATTTATATATATATACGCGTAAGCATCTTTAGTGTTAATCCAATTAATGGCTTCAAACGCATTCCTTTCTACCTACAACATAAAAACGTAGCAAAACAACTACAACAACCAGGCAGAGGCAAGTAGAAAAAAAAAAACAAAAAAAAACTAAAACTAAAACGCTTTCAAAGAAACTCAAACTTCAAGTTTTATAGTTTGTTTTCAGGCTGCTACAAATTTCATACGAAACTTGGCTCACAAAACTTTTCGACGGCATTTCATTTGAATGGCTCCCAAAGACAACTCGAACTACAACTACATGCATACAAGCTACAACAACAGCAAATGGCAATGGCAACACGCTCTTAGAGAGAGAGAGAGAGCGAGAGAGAGAGAGAGAGAGAGAGCGAGAGAGCGAGAGAGAGAGAGACAGATTGGCGCAAAAGATGGCAGTTGTCTGCCCAAAAAATGTTTTCATTGATTTTTACGAGCATCAAACGAATCAAATAAATTCATTTTTTGTTGCTTTTTCATTTTTATTTGGATTTTTATTTGGATTTTTTATTTTTATATACATGCGGCTCATCGTGGCGCCCAACCTGGGGCCCTGTAAATATTCTCTCAGCTGAACAATTTGCGTGTTTTGCAATCACAACAGCAACAGCAATAGCAACAGCAACAGCAACAGAAATAGCAACAATGAATCTGATCAGCAACAACTACAACTATAGTCGCAGCACTATTTCTCTGCCCGGGGACCCGTTAGTTTTACGAACTTGTGGGCCGCACATTGGTGGCGCCCCTTAACGATGCTGTTGTTGCACGCTCTGCCCCTCGAGCCGACCCTGCTGCTGCCATATCTTTGGCCTGCCGCGTGTGCGTGTCCTTTGACGTGTCGTAAACGCATCATAAACAGCTGACACTCCAAACATAGCTGTATATGCACACACACACACACACACACACACACACCTATGCACATATGTTTGTGTATATGTATACGAGAAGCACATGCTGTTGCATTATCATCAGGCAAATTTTAATATTGTTTATTTATATTTTTGTTTTTAACACGCTCTCAATCCGATTTTCCACTTGACAGCGGCCCAATTGTCATTAAACATTCATTTGTGTCTGCCACATATGAAAATATATATATATACATATATATATATACATATATATATATATAATATGAAATAAGAATATTTTTGAATTGCAAATATTTAATAGTTGACCCACCAACACTCAACTACTCAATATGGGTCGAGCCTATGCGCATCTAATTAATGCAATTATTTAAAAACAGTGAAATATTTGGAAATTTAATGCCAAATAGTGCTTTAAAATGTACTCAATTACAGTTGCAGTTGTGAGTGATTATATTTCCAATTAAAAGTATTATACAAAATACGCGACAATCAATGCATTCTTAATTTTACTTCTCTCAATATGAAACCTAAACTTTGAAATGATATATATATATATATCGCTCACTATATACATATATATATTAATGTTATAAATGTCTGCATACTACTCTTAGTAAATAAATAAATTAGTTGATGCACAGATCAAGTGATGGCTATATAAATCAAGTTGTCAAACCGTATCGGTTATCGTTAAATAAAGAATAATTTCTAAGGTACATTTTACGAATTGTTTCCACTTTTTTTCTATATAACATTGGTTCCTCAAACTGCTTCATTCAAAAATAGGTAATAGGTTTTCCTTCCGGAACGGTATTTCAATCGATAAAATTGCGGTTTCAGTTAAGCACCTTAAAA
>JAWNMU010000676.1:122500-132500 GCA_035043665.1 Drosophila quasianomalipes
GCGATCGATTTACGACTTGCAACAGCAAATGAATACTGTAACGCTGCACTGAGTGCAACAGTGCAACAGTGCAACAAATTCATCCGCTAACCCTACGTAGCAACTAACTCTTGCTGTGTGTTTGGTTAGCTTTTGATATTTACATGATGCATGCAGACTATCAACTTATCCCACTTTAAATGCTGCTCTAATTGAAGTGATTCATTAAGCGTAATCAATGATTGACATGGACAAGAGGAGGCAAATACAACCAATTAAGAGTGGCACTCAACTTAACCAGTGGCAACACTGAACAACTGTATAACGCTGACTTCGTCTCTCATTGCTCAAATGCCAATTCAAAGAACTATTGCATGCCACTTTTTGTGTTGCAAACAAGTTATTTGCAGCTTATTCATCAGATGCCTAAGTGATTTTTTTTTCGATTTTTTTCTTTTATTATTATATTCCAAAAGCTCTTTAAGTTAATTTCATTTTATCGATAACTGTCCCCGTTTCGATACATATCAAATACAAATCGATGTCCGATAGCAATATAACTAACCCTATATTAAATAAATACTGTGAAAATTGATCCCAAATTAATGTGTGCAATTGCGCTCTCTTTCTCTCTTTCACTCTCTGTCTTTCTCTGTCTCTCTCTCGCTGTCTCTCTCGCTGTCTTTCTCTGTCTCTCCTCTCTCTGTCTCCATTGCTGCTGACAATTTCCGTCTGTTTGTTACGCACGTGAATTGAAATTGAAATATATTTTATACATATTTATATAGAAAATATCAATTAAACGAGTCAGCAACTGACAGCGTCAAACGTGCCCCGTGTGTCCAAGCCACACATTTGCATTAATTGTTGTTGTTGTTGTTTTTTTTTATGAGTGTTTGTCGTGTGCAAAGTCGTGTCAGAGGATGCCGCACCCCGGCATTGTTGCAACACCTTTAGCTTTAACTACATTCGGTTTTTAATATGCGGCAAACGTTGATGGTGCCAAAGTTTCTCAATTTTTGTTCAGCACCCGCACCTTTTCTCGCCACTCTACCTGCCACACACACACACACACACACACGCACACACAGCCATCAGCTGGGGCACGCTGTCACTCTAATTCAATTTGAAGTGCGAGCGTTTTGCGTTTTCTCGCCCAAAAGCCAAGTGAAAACTTTTCTTGCAGAATCGCTGCACACCAAGATGACTGATGGCGTTGAAGCAGACAGTTGACCGCTGTCCAGCGTGTGGGCGTGGCATTGTGGGCGTGTGTATGTCTGTGTGTGTCTGAGGGTGGTTTGTAAAAACGTTACGTGGCCTTGTCGAGTCTTTCATTTGTAATAAGTTGCGAGGCATTTCGTTCGCATTGCATCGCGTCTGAAGTTGACCGAAAATAAAATAATAAAATAAAGAAATAAAGAAACTGCAACTTGGTCTTTACGATGGGCAACGACTCCGCCGCTTGCCCCATCACACGTACACACACGACACACACACACAGAGAGACACACATGCTGGGTATTTGGCCACCTGCGACCCACTGCCTGGGCGTACGTGACATTTGGCGGCGCCACAAAAGCACGTAAAAGAAAATACTCTGTAAATCTGTACGTCATTTCTTTTTCCGTAGTTTTTCGCAGCCGGCTGCTCACTTTTTGCTTTCTTGCTTTTTGGCTGGCGTCTTTGGTCCTCTAACGGTTCTTAGCCGTCGCCGTTGTCTGCTCCTTTTATTATTTCTTTTTCTCTCTTTCCATTTTTTTTCTATTCGGGCTCTTTTCCTTCTTCTCTTCTCTTTTTTTTTTTTTTTTTTTTTTTTTTTTTTTTTTGTCCTGCAGCCTTGTTTACAACTGCGTCGCCGACGAAGCGCAAAAGTGTTTGTTGCTGCCGCAGGACGATCGAAGACGAAGAAGGCATTGAACGGCAACTGGAACGGGACTGAACGGGACTGAACGGGACTTCTATCGGTGAAGAGTGGGGTGGTGTGTGTGGGGGGTGGGTGGGGTGGTGCGGTCGAAAACAGTCTGTCTGCAAAACAGTTGCCGGCATTTTGCTGGCCTCGCTGCTTGCTTGGCTGGTTGGCTGCTTGGCTGGTTGGTTGCTTGGCTGGTTGGTTGGTTGGTTTGGGGCGGCTGGAACTGCCATAAATTTTGCTTATCTTAACGGAAAAATACAATTTGTAATTGAAAATATTTGTGAGCACACACACACACACACACACACACACGCTCGCAAGTTGCCGCTAAGTTTTTGCTTGTAGTTTTGGGCATTTTCATTACATTTGCCAAACGTAGTCCAAGTTGCAGCCATCAATTGCCAAGTGGCCAAGTTGGCGCTCAATTTTTAATGGGTTTCCGTCTCTTTGTTTAATTGACACAGCTTTTCGCCTCGTTCCTCAATGCGATTCTCTCAAATAAGCCACTTGTATTGGCACATTGTAATAGCTTTGTTCTCTCTCACTTTTACGACCTTCTCCTAATTAACTTCAACTTCAAAATGCAACATTATCCCGAAACATCAGCAAATAGTATATTGAATATTCCAGCTAAAAATTACGAAGAATGCCGCGAGAATTTAGAACACATTCGGCAAGATTGACCAGCATTGAGCAGATTGGAACACAAATACCAGGGAAATGAATAGGTATAACCATAACTCACTTATAAGTGGGTTGCACAACAGATCCAAGACGTCGACAGTATCTCTCTCTCTCTGTCTCTCTTTGGATTACTCTCTGTTAGACCAGTCAATATCCCATCGATCATACAGATGCTTCTCGCTTATATCTAAACCACAACTGCAATCAAAATTGTAGATTATATTTGTGGTTTCTTTTATTTAACGGCTTTGCGGATACTTAATATGCATGAGAATTTTGTGGCAAGAGCAGGACAACTGTGTTTACAGTGTATATATAGTGTATATTGTATAGATTTTGAGTGTGTGTCAAAGTTGCTTGTGCATCTTATTATATTATATATGTTATTATAGTCATTAACGCTTGGACACGCCCACAAGTGCGGGGCGAATGCAACGGTTGTGCAGTTGATAGCCCAGTTTGGTGACTTGCACCACGGTGTTGGCTTCAACCGTAGCATCGACCGTTTGAAAGAGGGCCTCATGCAGATTGGGATCAAATTTCTGATTGATCGGATCTCGAGTCTCTAGGCCATGACGCTTGAACACCTGCTGGAGCGAGGCGCGTGTCAGTCGAAGACCCTCGTACAGACTCTGCAGATCTGGATTGGTATTCAGTCGATCCTTGGGCACCGCCTCTGTCGCCTGGCCGAGCACATCGGCCACATCGATCAGATCCTTACAGAAGCCCTGTATGCCAAAGCAACGGGCATCGCCAATCTGCTTATTGAGTCGATTGCGCATATTCTCACCTTCGGCCAACACTCGCTTGTATCTATAAAGCAGCCCCGCATTCTCCTTCTTGGTCACATTCAGCTCCAGTGTCAGCCATTCGATCTCTGCGCTTGTGGCACCCCTTTCGGCATCTCAATCGTCCCGGTGCCCATGTAGACCCGTGCCAGGCACAGATTTGTGGCCGTTGCCTTGTTGGCTTTGATGTGTCGCAATCGTTTCGTGAGCATCCTGAGTAATGTGAGTTTAATTAAGACTTCTGCTTCTACTTGCAAATTGATATGATCGATTTTGGTATACATCAAAAACACAGATGATAAACCTAATTTCAATGCTTGCTGCCTACCTGCTGTCAAAACGAATTTAACTTTTAATTGCATATCGATAGCAACAGCATCGAATGTATTTGAACGATATTTGGCAAACTATCGTCTACAAGAATAATTACTTTCAATTTTAGATGCAAGCAATTTGCTTTAACCTTTTGATAGTTTATCAAAATTGAAGTGCATTGATTCGTGCAATCATTAACTGGTTCAAAAATGTTTATGCTTATATACTCTAATCGCTGAACCACAACCAACCGATGCCATTAAACATCGCTGAACCGAACAACATATACGAAGACCTGGCAAGGCTCTTTACTGGTGCAGCTAGCTGCTGCTGGCTGCCGCCTTCCATTGTGCTGGCATTTTTGTTTGCGTGTCTCGCCCCAACTTGTCCCTCACAATTCGCCTGGCAGGCTAGTTGCGAGCACAAATAGAATTGAAATGTTCGCAGCCGGCGACGGCGACGGCGTCGCTGTCGACGTCCACGTCAACGTCAGTCGTCCGCAATAACAACAGCAACAGCAACAACAACAGCAACAACAACAGCAACAACAACAACAAAAACAAACTTGGTCACAATGCCCACATCAGGTCTGAAGCGGGCCTCAACGTCGTCTTATCATAATGATGACGTTTACATTTCAATTAACGAAGAACAACATAATTGCAGCAGTCAAATTATATAATTATACACAAACAACACACACACACACACAGTCATACACACACACAGTCATACACACACACACACGCGTACAGTGTGAGTGTGGAGAAGAGGGAGATGGGAGAAAGGAAGGCAGGCAGTGATTGGGGAATCGCCCCATCGACATCGACAGCTCCAATGGAAAGGGGAGGGGGAGGAGAGGGCGAGGGAGGGCGAGGAATTGAGTTTCTGGCATTTGATGCATATTGAAGGCGGCTCGACTCTTTTGGCATTGGAATCTGTGGCAGCTGCAACATCAAATGCGTTGCAGGTGTTGCCCCATGTGTCAAAAAATAATCATTTTGAAATCACTTCACTTCACTTCACTTCACAGCCAGCCAGAGCCACAGCCAGAGACAGAGACAGAGCCAGAGCGAGAGATGAAAAATGCGTTCGTTAAATGCACCCGGAACAGGGCGAACATGCCATGTTTGGGGGAACGGACAACCTGACTGCTGCCACGAATTGTGGGGAGTGGATGAAAACGAAGATGGAGATGGAGAAGGAAGAGGAGGAGGAGGAGAAGGAGGAGGTTGTTGCTTGCGGCACAGGCCTTGTGTGTGTGTGTGTGTGTGCTTGGGCTGTCAAGTGTTCAAGCGAGCAGACTCGAAACAGGCCATAATTTGTATAGAAAACGATGTCTGTCTTTTAATTCCATTTCAACATTCAATTCAATGAACGACTTGAAGCAGTTCTCAGACAGCCGACTCGGTCGCTCCGTCGCTCAGTCAGTTCAGTCAGTTAGTCAACCGCAGCTGCACACAGAGCTGCACTGAGCCAAATAATCGATAAGTAAATATAATCGAGGCGAAACAGCTTGTGCTTTTATATATATATATATATATATATATATATATATATATATATATACATTTTGTACTTACAATTTATAAGAATTTATTATTTTTTTATTTTTCCAGCTGACTCATTTATTGCATTATATTTAAGGTAGTCAATATAAATATATATATAGATGTCAGATTATGAAAATATATCGATAGTAAATAATATCGAAATTGAATTTTGGTTTATAGTTTTCCAGCTAATCCATCTATTTATGTTTTTGAATTATTATATGTGTATTATAATATGAAATATAATAATATATAAATATAATAATATATAAATATGTCCATAGTAAATAATGTTGAAATTAGATTTAACAGAAAAAGACTCTGTATCACGCCCTATCTCTCTCTCTCTCACTCTCTCTATTTCTCTATTTAGACTTTTTCGATTTAGTGTTCATTGAATTTTGCAGTAGACGGCGACAAACTAAATCCTGAGTGTTATTCTCAAAAAAATAAATTTTAAAACTTGTGCACCTGTTTTTTTTGTGCTTTTAAACGTTTTTTAAGATTTTCAATTCAAGAGAAAAACAATTGACGCTTTTGGGCAATATGAACACCACATGTATGTTGATACCCTGCGAAAGCTGTGGCAGGACCTTCAGTGTGGACGTCATTCAGCGCCATCAGCAAATATGTGAGAAAGTCCGAAAGGCAAATCCGATTCAAAAGGTGGGCCAACAAACAGTATTCGCCAGCTGATTCTCGGGCTAATAAATATTTGACAGAAAGTTGCATGTGTCGCGAAACCGGCAGGATCGGTAGCCGCTGATGGCAGTAGGCCAAGTGCCGATTGCAGTCATGTATTGCAGCAGTGTCAATACTGCCAGCGTCGCTTCAATTACAGGGCATTCGATCGTCACGTCTCGTGGTGCAAAACCAAAACCGGCGAGGTGAAATTCAATTGCAGCGTCAGAAGCGAAACGGACATCAAAATGGCCAAGCAGCGTTGGTTGACCCGTATTAACTATAAGCCGCTATAAACGCAATGTCGGGTCAACTAACTGGCCAATAGGACAAATTAGTTGGTGCAGAACAAATTATATGTATTATAAATCGCTTAAATCGGGTGAGTATTAAATGTTGTCGTGGCCATTGTCTTTCATTTTTCGAACTGATAATTTTTTTCTATTTTTTTTTTTTTGCAGTGTACGCTCTATGGACAAACAAATGACAAGTTGCCGTCCAAAAATGTCTTTATAATTATTGGTTTGGGGGAATATGGAGTAGGGAGTCGAGAGGTGGTTTGTCGCAACATTTACCGTGCACCACGAACCAAAACGGGAACCGAAAGCTTCATGAACCAAATAATATGTACATATGTAGATATAGTTTCCTCTGTAAGACACTTAATTAACTACTCTTGTGGATAAGTATACACAACAAACTCAGTAATAAAGATCCAAAATTTAATTTGTAATTCGGTTCCTCAAATAAAACTATGGATATATATATATATATATATATATATATATATAGATAGATAATTATATACACAGCTGCAGCGGTGGCAGGGGAGGTGTGTGTGTGTGGAGCGTGTGGCAAATTACGTACCACACACACACACACACACACACAGACTGTATTTATTCAACGTTGTGGTGCTAATGCACCTTTAGCGTGCGGCCATTTGATGCACTTCATCTGGTCGCGTTGCACGTTGCACTTTGCACATTTTGCAGGCAGGCTAATGAGCGGCAGAAACTGTGCTGTGCCATTGTGATTGAAATGCCCACGTAATATGAGTATCATGTTGCACAAAATGATGATGATGATGATGATGATGATGATGATGATGATGGTGGTGGTGCATGACACAAGATCTGCACTGAAATTGTTATTTGTAGGTATCCAAAAGCTGCCCCATATTGTTGAGACTAAATCAGATTGTGAATCATTACTATTATTATCAAGTTGCTTCTGCTGCAGCAACAGCCACAGCCACTGCCACAGCTACAACTAACTTCATGTCAAACTAACTGATAACTGACAAAAAGTTCAGACTCGTTTTAACTTTGATCGAGCCCAAAACATTTAAGCTTAATTGATTTGTTGAATTGTTGAATATATATATGAATAACAACGCAAATGTCAATGTATGTGTATAAATGTATAAACATTTGTAATATTTTAAATTGATTGTAATGTTTTTGTGTGTTCTTCTCTGTTAACTGTTTTTTTTTTTCCATTTAATTTGTAAATGCATAAATTATGACAACATGTCAAATGTTTTTCAGTTTATTGTTTTTATTGTTGGTCATTTAGCTACTCTTTTTATGGCTCTTGTTGTCGTTAGACAGAAATTGAAACAGCAATTTTGTTGCAATTTCAGCTTTGAGCTAACAATATGTTTTCCATTTTGTTGCCTTTGTTTTTTTTTTGTTGCTGTTGTGCATTTTGCACGGAATTGCGGTAAATTAAATTTTTGCCTGATTGGCGTATGCATTTTTTATGATAATTATCTATAAGCCACACACGTTATTTATATGTACATATATATGTATATATATATTTATGGCGTTGTCTCTTTCTCTCACTCTCTTTCTCTCTCTTTCTCTGTCTCTGCCTCTCAGCATTAAATAATGAATTAATAAAATTAATGTTTATTACTTTTGTTTCATTTGCTGTGTGTGTGTGTGGCTAATACTAAACATGCGTGTGTGCGTGTAAGCGTTAACTGTTATTAGTTTAGACACACATAGCCCCCCTTACACCCCGTCCCTTTTATGCCCCTCATCTGGGGCATCGACACGTAAATGAAAATGCCTTAGCATTTCAATAAAAAATTTTATGTTATAATTATGGGGCACAAGCAGCAGAGAGGCAAAGTCGTCGAGACGACACACGACACACGACGGACGACAGACGACAGACGAAAGCGTGGAATGCGTATAAAAATTAAGGCCTCTACAGCCCAGCTGGCCCCGCCCCACCCCCCTCCTGGGCAGACCACAACGTCGCGGCCTGCCTTGGCCCATAATTTTTCTATTAGACAAATACGCAAACAGACAGAGGGCGGGGGGCAGGGGAGGGGGTGCAATGTATATATATATATATATATATATATGTTTCTCATGTGAGAGTGTAATAAATTTTATTAAATACACATACAAACAAACAAACAAACAAACGACACTGAGAACTGTGGACTGAGGACGGAGGACTGAGGACGGAGGACAGAGAACTAAGAACTGACTGGCCGAGCGCTGAAGGAGGTGCCGCACATTTGGGTCATCATACGTGACTAGCAGTGGAATGTGCGTCGTCAACCCGCCACCACACCACTACCACCCCCCGTCCCCCTTCACCCGCAACTCTCCCGCCTCCCCACTAGGAGCTGGCTGGGGCAAATGTCCAGCTGAGCCAACACACATAAAAAGAAAATAAACAAAAACAAAAACACCAAAAAAAAAAAAAAAAAGCTAAAAACAAGAAAAGTGCAACAAGCGCAGCTGAAGCCAAGGCAATGTGGGGGGCCTTGAGGGGGTATGGGTGCTGATGTGGCACTTGAAGTGAAGTGTGTCCAAATTAATGGACGTTGAATGAAGTTGACCGGCTGTCAGAAGACCATAAGGCGCCATAATTACTTTTCACACCAGTCGGCAATCGACAGAAGAACAAAAAAAAAAGAAATTACCAAAGCTTTAATACCCTTGCAGATACATGGAAATGGTGCAAAATAGTACAGTAACGAGAATAGTATATAATAAGTATATAATTTATATATTTTATAAGCAATCAGTTAACAAAACTACATACTAAACTTTTCAAAATTTGTAATTTTCGTTTGGCAACTTTAAGCTGAAATAACTTGAACCAAGCCAAGAACTGTGAGATGTGAGTGGAACTCTACACTAATAATACTACGCAAGATATATACAAATTGTGTGCGGCACAATTTGAATACACTCACCAAAGCGGCAATAATATAGATAAAGGTGAGGCAAGAGCAACAGCCATCGATGGTCGAAGCCCAGCCCAGCCCATGTTGACTCAAAACCGCTTAAGGGCGATTGCTAAATGAGTCGCAATGTCTTATTCAAAATATTATATATATATGCATATATATATATATATAAATAGTTGTCATTAAATCAGTTCAAATCGAATTTAATAAAACCGCTTGAGTGCCTGATGTGGGGATGGCGCGGGGAGTGGCACGTATGCAGGTATGAGTGCCTCAGGGAATTGCACAATTATTTGCTTACGTCAACATAGCAAGCCATATTTATTAACTTTGCTACGAATTAATTAATTTCGACTTTTCGTGGCAATGCAAATACCAAAAAAGGACAAAAATACAAGAAAAAAGAAAACAAAAAAGCAGGCAACAAAAAAAAAAAAAAAAAAAAAAAACCATCGATGAAACTCGGCAAAAATGCGCAGAGATTTTTTCATTGTGCGTTTCCCATACCAAATAAAATGGTTAAGCCGAGGTTCGATTGTTCACATATGTTTGCCGTTATCAGTATTTACTTTCATATATATATATATATATCAAACTATTATTTAACACACAAAGTAAAGGAGCTTTGTGCACAAAATGCGTGCGCTTCAAAATTGAAATGAAACCGTGAAATGGGAAATGGCAAATATATATATATATATATGTTTTTCAAAAGTATATGCTATATATATATATATATATATATATGGGCAGGTGAATAAAGCATTTGTAAATTTAATTCCAGATGTTTGATGTGGCAACTGTTGGAGCAAGCCTCGCGCTTTGTTAACACATCATAAAAAGGCCGCCGCTGGCACAATGCAAATTG
>JAWNMU010000676.1:827500-841565 GCA_035043665.1 Drosophila quasianomalipes
GGACGAGCGGGCTGCCGATGCGGATGATGAGGAGCATGCAACGCTCAACGGTGCCAGCACCAGTAGCAGCAGCAGCAGCAAGAAGAAGAAGCGCGTGACGCTGAAGCAACAACGAGAGTCCATCATCTGGAGCAATCATCCATTTGCGAGCGGCAGCAACTGCGGCAGCAACAGCAGCAACAGCAACAGTAACAATTGCTTTCAATCGCCGCCGCCGCCGCTGCTGATGTCGTATGCAACGCTGCCGCCGTTTCCCGCCGGGAGTCCTCAGCAACAGTTTCAAAATGGCGCCAGCAACAGCAACAGCAACAGTTGCAGCAACAGTTGTAGCAGCAACAGCAGCAACAGCAGCAGCAGCAGCAAACCAGCCACGCCCACAATTAACGTGCTCAGCCCATTCTCGGCGCCGGCGCTGTCGCCCATCGGCTTCTGCTGCCCCAAAGGATCGCCCGTGTCCGGCTACGAGAGCAGCTCCTCCACGTACAGCGACAGCGCCAGCATCAGCGCCAGCTCCAGCTCCACACACGGCTACAGTCTCAATCTGCAGCTGCATGCCGCCGCCTACAACGACAATTTGATGCAACAGCAGCAGCAGCAGCAACAGCAACAGCAACAGCAGCAGCAGCAGCAGCAGCAACAGGCGCAACAGCAACAACAGCTGCTGCAGCGCTGGCTGGATCAGGAGGCGCTGGCACGTCTAACCTCAGCTGCTGCTGCTGCTGCTGCGGGCACGACGGCAACTGTTGCTGGCGCAACGGCAGCAAGCACGCCCAGCAATAGCCCAAGGGCAGCGCCCATAACGCTGCTCGCCTAAGCAGCAACAGCAGCAGTTGCTGACGTGCACAGCAGCAGCAGCAGCAAACAGCAACAACCACAATCAAACCCACCTAGCAAGGAATGGGGGCGTGGCCTTGGGCCTGGTCCTTGGCCTTGTAAGTTTATCAAATATATATATATATATATAAAATCAAGTCTAAAATCAACATTTTTTTTTTAATTTTTTTTTTATTTGCGTCTGCTTTAATTGTTACATTTAATTTTTGATATAATTAATTATTTAATTTGAGCGCAAGCAAATACTTCCAAAAACATATCAGAAACCTTCCCACAAAATACAAACACACACACACACACACACACACATACATAGACATAAGTAATTGTCATAATTATATAAAGAAAAGCTTAAATTTAACTTTAATTAGTTTTAGTTACATTTTAAAATTACATTTAGCTTATCGACCCTATTTTTTTTTTATAAATTCTAGGAACAAATTAGTTTAAGGCAACAGCAATTATATTTAGTTGACACTTTTTTTTATTAATTGTAATTATGTTTAATTATTTTATTAATTTTTTTTTTGCGATTTTACTTCTGTGTAACATTTTCTCTTTGATTTTTTTTTATTTTTTTTTTTGGTTTATTTGTTTGTGTAAATAACTAATTTAATGGTGTACAAAAGAAGCGAAAAATATTCAAGCAGAAAATTCAATCAACAAAAGAATTTTCACGCTAAATGACAAACAAACAGACAAATAAAAAAATTAAAAAAATAAAAAATAAATAAATAAAAACAATACGTAAAAGGAGGCAAAATCGTTGGCTTTCGCTCGCCGAAGATTCAAATACCCTTGCAGTTAGGAAATAAATTTCACAGATCTTCCGATGGCAGCTATATATGATAGAGTTGTCCGATTTTAAACATATGTGTTTTTTTTTTTTTTTTGGCAGACATTTCCTACAACGCATCAGGAGTGCTATGAATGTCTGTAAGTGTTACATTATAGTTGAAAAAAATCTTAAATAAAAAAAAAACACGAAAAACTGCAACTGATAATAAATTTACACAAAAAATAAAAATAAATAAATAAATAAAAACAAAATACAAATGAAATTCAGAAGATTGTAAGAGAAAGCTTTAAAAACAAAAACAACCAACAAATACACACACACACACACACACACACACGCTCACACACATACACATGAATTTTGTTGTCATGGCTAAAAAAAAAAAAAAAGAAGCAAAATATATATGTATAAGGAAGGAAAACTGGGCGTGGCCAGCCCACTCTATTGAGTTAACAAACGGGCACTAATCAAATGTGTAATTCTTTTTATATAGCTGATAAATTTATATATATATATATTATAAACTAATATTAAACAAATTATATAAATATATAGACATATATATATTTTTTTTGGGAAATTGAAAATTCTTGTGATATGAAAAAACAAAATTTAATAAACTGTTAAAAACTGCTGATGCATATAAAGAATTATAAACCGATATATATATATATATATAGAATTATATATACATATATATAATATATTTACAAAAATCAACAAGAACAACAACAACAACAAATATATCTATATACAATATACATATATACAATATATTTATATACAAGAGATGTTTTTTTTTCGTGCAACCGATTTGCAAGCAAACCTTTATATATATGCTCATTAATATATGCATATATATGTATGTATATATACAACAGTATTTTTATATATTGAAACAAAAAAAAAATAAAATTAAAAATAATTAAAAAAAAAAAATACAAAAACTGAACAAGAAATAAAAAATTATTCAATTAACAAAAAACATTAAAAATTAATCGGCGTTTTCTTTTATTTATTTGTCATTTTTGTTTTTATTGTTGGTACGTTGGTGTTAATTCCAATTGCGTGCCCAAAATCGATTCCGCCATTTTCTTGGCCAGCCTACAATTTACAGTTTACAGTGTAGAGCAGCAGCAGCAGCAGCAGCAGCAGCAGACGTCGTTAATCATTTGGCACTTGTACAACAAGTCAACAACTCGCTAGCTTGGCCCTTATGCAATTGCCAATTGGCAATTGGCAGTTGCCAATCGGCTGATCACAGATCACGCTACTCAACTCAGGTATTATGTGATTATGTGATCAGATCAAACAGCTCTCCTCTGTGCAACGACTGCACATTTCTCTCTTACACAATGCGCCCACATATATATATATCAGTCAGTATATAGTATTCCGATATTTATCACTTTCTTTGGCAGCACTAAAACCAACATGACTCGTTCAGTTTGATTGCGTTAAAAAAAAAAAAAAAATGTTATCTTATCTTATAATTATGATTCGATCCAATCCGCCCGGCTCCGATATATCTGCTGCCTGTCAAGTTTTAATGCGATAACTTCAAATTCAACTAAGGGACTATATCAATTCGACTAGTGATAATGATCAAGAATATATATACCTTATGGCATTTTCTTCTGTATTTTTCTCAACCAATTTCAAAGCAATTGGATAATCAATATTATATTAAGGAATATACATTATCGTTTATAAATACGTCTATTTAAGAGTGTGTTAATTGTGGCTATCGGAAAGCGATTTCTATCGATATATGCATAGCGGAACAATTAATCGATAGCATTAAATATATATATAATCAGAGTACAATCGACGAGAATATATGTTTATATATGTATATACTTCATGGAGTCGGAGATGATATCATTTACCTGTTACATATTTTTTTTGCTAAACTTGATAAGCATCTCTGTATCCATTAGGAACATCTGTATATATATGTACATATAATTCTGATCAGAATCTTAGAGGAAACTTTTCACTGTCTTTAACTTTTCCAAATTCTAGGAAAACTTTGAATAATAAAATATATGTTTGACGCGTGAAAAGCTGTAAATATAACAAATTAAATATTATTAAAAAATAAAAAAAAAATAAATCAAAATCCATTTGGAATAATTTTAATTTTTAAATTTGGGAACACAGCTTAAGCTTTTTGCCATGCCCAGCTGTGTTTAATTTAATAAATAAATATATTTTTTTTTTAATTAATGTTGAGCAATGAGCAATGGGCATTGTTAACTGACTGACAATGAGATGAGCATATTAAATCTTCTTCCGCTTATTTCTAGAAAAAGCTTTATGGATTTCTCAATGATGGATCTTTGCGCGTTCGTCTTGTGATCTTGTGATCATTGTGTGTGTCATTTTGGCCAGCTCATCACATGGCTTATGTGTGTGTGCGAGTGTGTGTGTGTGCGAGTGTGTGTGCGAGTGTGTGTGTGTTTAGTTTTCCTTTGGTTGACTGTGTCGCGTTTCGTTTCGTTTCGTTTCGATTCGGTTTTGCTTTTGTCTCCCAGTTTCTGGTCAATTCTCATTGCATATTTCAGTATTTTATTCTTCGTTTTTGTGTGTTCTTTTTTTTTGCTTGTTTTTTTGTTTGTTTTTTTTTTTCTGTTTTTTTTTTTCGTTTTTTTTTTTTTTTGTTTTTTGTCATTTTCGGTTATCGCAACGCTTTGTGCTATGACTAAGCCGCTTAATTTATAATGCTGATATTTTTACAAACGTTTAAAAATAAAGTGCTCTCGTTTGCCAATGTGTGCGCCAATCAGGAGCCAGAGCCACCGACGCCGCTGCTGCTGCTGCCGCTGCTGCTGCTGCTGTTGTTTCCGCTGCTGCCGAGACGTAAACGTAAACGTCAACTGGCGGCAGCGACGGCCCGTCAGTCATTGTACAACGTTGATATTTGCTAGCCCCCTTTGCATGTGTGTGTTGCATGTGTGTGTTGTATGTGTGTGTTGTGGCTGCTGCCAAAGAATTTAACGCTGTGCTGCGACGTGCAAGAAGTTGGCCAAAAAAGGCCAAGCAAATGCCCTACGATCGTCAGCAGGCGATGCATTCCACACACACACACACACACACATATATATATATATATATATATATATATATTCTATTTGCCACTGAGAAGCGACTCATTTGAATATGTGTCCAACTGGAAGACAATTCTGTCGCTAGTGATAAACCATTTGATTTGATTTGCGATTACTTTGTCTATATATATATATATATATATATAATATGTTAATAATCTGGACACAGCTGAGCTTAAGTCTTAATGAAAATTATGCATATATATATATATATATAACATATACTGTGACTATGCTAATAGCTGTGCCTGCGGACACTATTAAATGGTTGCACGGCAACAGTGAACAAAAAAAAAGAATAAAACGCGCATTTGCATTTGCTCTACACCTGTGTATTAAATCTGGGTTGCATCCAAATTTAATGCACTTTATACACCCCACACACACACACACACACACACACACACTGACACACACACACACACACTGACACACACACACACACAACCCCACCAACCCTCCGTCGCAAACTGGGCATTGCACATGTGGCTCATTTTTGTTTGTGGGGCATTCAACGAATTTCTTTGATATATTTCTTGTTGCTGTCCGAAATTTCTTGTGACTTTTGTAATGCCACGTGACAAACATTCGCGCTAGCAAGCCCCCACCCCCCGCCAACAGCAGCGCACCACCGACACCACCGACACCACTCAGCTGGTGCGCCTGCTGATCATGTGCACAATTTGCGAGCTTTGATTTGCTGAATTTTCATCAAATGCAGCCAAAATACAAAGTTAACAAAGTGGCTGGTCTCGGAAGGGGTGCAGAGGGAGGGGGTGGGTGGTGGGTGGTGTCTGCTTGTGGATGGTGTCTGTTTGTGGGTGGTGTCTGTTTGTGTGTTGGTGCTTGGGGTTTGTCTCTGTATTGCTGCATAACACACCTGAGTGCATTTGGCAAGGGCATTGCACATATTTAAATACGAATTTAATAAAATTCATTTATATAATTTTAGTCTATTTATATATGCTGATGGTCCCTGCAGTTATTTCAAATACACACATTATATATATATATAGATACACACGACATACAAATGGGATTCCGTCCAGCAGGCTGTCGTCAAGATTAAATATTTCACTTTTGATAGTGAAAGAAGTGTTTAGTTAATGTTTATTGACATTGAGTCGAATAACGAAATAAATTTGGAACCCCAATTCATAATCCCAATGGGAAACAGTGCAAAATAATAATAATAATAATAATAATAATAAAAGATAATCGTTGATCCTTAAAATAGCAAGACAGAAAAGTGGGCAAATTGAGTGAGACAAACAATAAGATATCTGTTCGGACTATAGGAAATTATAGAAATCTCCTCTTTACCAGTGAGGAATACATTAATACATATATCAATCAGAAACTGATCGATGTTCTTCACAAAACACAATGGAGAAATATTTCCTTATCGTGTGGGAAGCGTGATTAGTAAATCAATGTTTTATTTATTTAAGAAATGTAGAAAATTATAAATAGTAAATAATAAATATGTTTTTTTCTGTTAACTATATGTCTCTATATGTGCATGTATTTTCGGCAGCTATAATCAGAAATCATTTCATAAAGTAATAACCATCAGTGAAGAACCGACTTGGAATAATCACCGGTACAATATATTTTAGTGAACCTCTATATATATATATATAATCGTATTAATCATTCTTAAGTGTTGTTCCCTCATTTCTTAAGTTCAAAGAGCTCACAGATATTTTCAATAAAAAAAAAAATAGCAGAATCAGAACTAGTTGAAATATTGTGTAAGGTCGCCATTATCTTGACAGCGGATAAAAATCGCGAGTGTTATAATCAAATCAAAGAACCCAACGAAATTTAACGATTCTTTTTTTTCTTTTTCTTTTTGAATACCCTGTAGCCAGCGGCAAGTGAGCAAAACGAGGGTATATCCAAGCTGTAGCTGGTAAAGCCGATCAGCTTTTATTTGTCCAGCAAAAAATATTGAATCGTTTAATTTAACATTTTACAAAAAATTAAAATTGTCTATATTATCAATTAGTTGCTAAAAATGAAAAATATTTGCTTATGGGAAAGTAAACAACAAAAATTAGTACTTTTTTTCCAGCCAATGTATTTCATAGCTTTTTAGCTTATAACAGATAGAAAATGTTATAATTTAAATGATGTTATATGAAAATCTATTATTGCCTCAAAGTAAGAACAAAAGTGAACTTTTTGTTGGTTGGTTATATATATATATATATATAGATCAGCTTAAGGTATATAAAATGCGGCACTTTCCATTGTTGGTTGTCATTTCTGTGGAAATTTGACAACCGTTTATGGCCCGATTTGAGCCACAATATATATATATAGAGCTCCTGGGGACGGTCCGAACTTGGGGGCTGTTGTTGTGTTTTTTTTGGGGGGAGGGGTTACTTAGTTACTTATAAATAGCACGGCGCGGTGTGGCGCGGCACGGCGAACTGCTGTCGAAAGAGCAAAATGCGAGAATAAATAGTACAAATCGGAATGATCGATGAATTGACGTGCAAATCTATTTGCGTTGCGTACACATCGATATGTATATAGTATAAATGCTAGATCAAAGCTATATATTTATATATATATATATATATATATATTATTGCATAAATATGCTACATAAATGTTGTATGTATTGTACATTGAACTTAATTCATAAATTAGATGCCATTGTTGGTTGGCGTGTTTGTAAATCGATCCGTTTGCAGATCGGCCCTGGGTTAAAGCCACTCTCCATTTGTCGACACGAATGAGTATGTGTGTGTGTGTGAGTGTGTGTGTATGAGTGTGAGTGTATGAGTGTGAGTGCGAGTGCGAGTTATTCGTTTTTATAGTCGACCGATAAATGCAGAAAGTTGTCCGGATAACTCAAATGCTCGGACATCCATTGCAGTTGCGTCTCCTCGTGCAACTCGATGCCGTGCGTGCGAAAGCCAACTGAAAACGAGACAGAGATAGACAGTGAGAGAGATAGAGAGAGAGATAAAGAGAGAGAAAGAGGGAGAGAGCAAGTTGAATGATTGAATTAGAGCTGAAATTGATTCAAGATTCAAGTCTTAGACTAGCAAATGTATAATGTACAAATTGTATTTGATAATACAGTAATCGATTACTTGCCTTAATTAATAAATTATCGATGGCTGCCGATCAGTGATCGAAGCGTTGTAAAATTGACTTATCACAATTGCCACCCAATTGCCATAATCAGCGGCTATTTATAGCCCATAAGCGAGTATTTTCTGCCATCAAACGGCCATATTAAATCACAGTTAACATTATCAGGCCACAAGCCACAAGACTTTTGTTAAAAAAATCACACACACACACACACACACAATAATATGAAGTGGCCCGATCATTGGGTTGAATTTCGTCATTTATAATTATAGCTAGGTATATTGTAATTATAGATTAATCGCGGCACCATCGACAAACATATAATAACAAACACACACAGATATAGACTGTGATGTGAATGGAGGATCAGGGAACAACTCTCTTTTCGACTAGAATAAATCACTACTTGGGAATCGCATTATATTATTATCGAGTTAGACAGTTGAACAACGGGGAACAAGTTCAAATATGAAATTCAAAAATTGATCGATTGATTTATTTATGATGGACAATACTTTTACTGCTGATGCAGCTTATCGGTATATAGCTTTTCTACTTTCATAAATAGTTTATAATCGTTTCAATACATTCTCAATCCTTTATGAATGCAGGGTATACTTTCCACATGCATCGATTTTGATTTACATTGGCATTATACCCTTTACTTGGCTACAGGTTATGCGTAGCACATAGAAATGTACAACCCAGCAAGTAAGTGGCACACACACAATTCATATCGCCACACATATATATATATATATACATATATGTATATGTATAGTATAGTAGAGCTCTGATAATGCCTGATTACATACAGTGGGAAACAGCTGTGTGTCTCTAGCTGTGGGTGTGCGTGTGTGTGTCTGGCTATATATATATATATATGTGTGTGTGTGTGTGTGTGTGTGTGTGTGCATGTGCGTGTGTGTGTGTGTGTGTGTGTGTGATGTGATGTGATGTGTGTGTGTGTGTGAGTGTGTGTGTGTGTGTGTGTGTGTGTGTGTGTGTGTGTGTGTGTGTGTGTGTGTGTGTGTGTGTGAGTGTGTGTGAGTGTGTGTGTGTGAGTGTGACCAGAGATAAGATTTGTGACCCCCGATGGCAATATGCCTGTGATCCATGCATAATGATGATATATGGGCTATATATATACATATATATATATATATTCATATATATATATATATATATATTTGTGTGTGT
Source organism: Drosophila quasianomalipes (assembly GCA_035043665.1). NCBI lineage: Eukaryota > Metazoa > Arthropoda > Insecta > Diptera > Drosophilidae > Drosophila > Drosophila quasianomalipes. The sequence continues at coordinate 836,558 of JAWNMU010000676.1, forward strand.
GTAAAATTGCAATGGATTGGAAAATGTGTGTCAAGTGAGGTTTGCCTCGAAGAACGGAGGCAGCAAGTCGTCTCCGGGAATCAGCAATCTAGCTAAACAAAACAATATTCGCCATATTCTCAAATGGTCTATTTCGATCCCAATGCGGATAATTCAAAGTAAGCGCCAAAGATTTACAGTTTCTAAAGATTGGCCAATGGAATATAGACTATATAGATAGTCTATATACGTAGAGGATTTAAGTGGAAATTAAAAGTAAAGCTGAGCCAAGCCAGAAGAGAAGCTTATGAGAAATAAGTGATATCAAATTGGATACATTTCAATAAGTAGACACACTTTGAGAACACATTAAGCGTATAGCGTTTATGATGCCAACGACACGTGATTAGCAGCAGTAATAGCCACAACAACAACAACAACAACAGCAGCAACAGCAACAGCAACAACAGCAGCAACAACAACAGCAACAGCAACAACAAGAGGCAGCAGCAGCAGCAGCGGCGGCGTTAGCAATAAAAAGCGCACATTAACAACAAAAACAAACATTAATAATAATAATAATAAAGAAATGAAAAATAAAAAAAAAAATAAATAATAAATAAAATGCGACGAGAACGTTGAACGCCCCCAATGCAGAAGAATGGCGGCAAACAGTCTTATGAGCGACAACAACAACAACAACTACAACAACAACAACAATTGAGTCAGAAGTGATTGAGCGACATGACGGCAACAAGCGTTGTTGTTGTTGCTGTTGCTGCTGCTTATTGCCCGTTGCTCGATTCAGTCGGAGGCGCATAGCATAGCTCATGCCTAAAAATATCTGATAAGAAAGCCAATCATCATAATAATATCATAGATTGCGCACTATAAAACCATAAAATCCAACTATAACGCGCTGCTCTACCAGAACCACCGTTAGCTGGTATTCATAGACCAGACATTGTCTACTGCGAGCTATACTCGAAATTGCCGGTATTCTTTTCCAACTAAACTCTGTAAAAATGTATAAGCATTTATGATATATATATATACTGATATATATGCACATATTATGTATCATCCTATCGCTCTCTCTCTCTCTCTCTCTTACTACTTTCATAGAGTTTTTTCGCAGATATGTTCGATATATGTTTGAGCATTGATTCATTTGTATTTTGAAGGGGAAGGCTTTCTTCGTATCGGGGATCTAGTGTCGTAATCCCCATATCATACAGCGGTTCTGGTTATATATACATATATATATATATACCGATTGCACATTTTTATTTTGCAGTTCAGTGACGCCATTAAAAACTGCTAATCAATTGCTTTTTTTTGCTTTGCGCCATGGTTTGTCACTTGCTATTGTTTTCCTTCTTCTTCTTTTTTTTATTTATTTTTCTTTTGTTGCCGTACAAGTTCTCCTACGCGATTAAAATCGTATACGTTGCAATCCGTTTGTTTGATCTTTGTTGGCGCAACAATGTTACCAACAATCAAAAAAAAAAAAAAAAAAGTAATAATTCCAAAAGCAAAACTGAAATTAACAAGAAAATAGATATTTGAGCGCTGTCAATTTTCAAATACCCTAATAACATGTAAGAAATCGTTTGTCAAATGTTGGAGTCTTATTGCAAAGTTTATTATTTTTTTCTTCGATTGTTTGTATCGCGAAATATTGGATAAACAAATAATACATTAACTATCTCACAAATAAAAAGTAGCACAGGAAGTGAGAGGAGTATTGCTGACAGATAATGGAAAATATGCGATGCGATCAACTTGATGCGAAACACAAATCGGATGTTGCCCGTTGATGCCCGCTGTCAATGTAAACACTTCAAACAGTTCTGTGCAAAATTGCCAAGAAAAAGAAAAAAGCTTCAAAAAGAGAACACGATAAAGTTGAGCTTAACAGCGAGCGAGCGACAGAGAGGGAGAGAGAGAGAGAGAGTGCTGAAAGCGAGCTTTCCAGCTTTGTGTGTGTGTGTGTGTGTGTGTGTGTGAGTCGTTCCATTGCCTCCATTGGAAGCGACGTCAAGATTTTTAAGCGGATTGCGTTGAGATAAATGCATTCAAAGGACCAACTTGTTGCTTGCTTCTTTCTTTTTATAATTTTTTTTTTTTTTTTTTGCAGCTGCCGCATAGCCCACCCAAAATGCCAGGGCGTGGCATGGCACACACACACACACACACTTGTAAAAAGAGAGACGTGCGAGAAAGGGAGGGGAGGAGAGGTTCGTCCTGATTGCACTGTTCATTCTTTGTCTGATTGACGAAATGCAAACGAAAATGTGTCGAAATGGAACTAAGCAAATGCAAAGGTGGCAAATGCAACACAGCCAAATGCAACAAAAGAGAGGCAGCAGCAGCCGAAACTGCTGACCATAAAAGATATGGTGCAGCAGCAGCAGCAGCAGCGACAGGGCAAAGTAAAACACACAAGCGATCGCTGTGCGAGGTCCGCGATTTCCGCCAGCCAAGCTGCTGGTGGAGGTGGAGATGCAGGTGGAGGTGGAGGTGGAGGTGTAAATACAAATAAGCGGAGGTGATATCTCAGAACTTCCTTTTCACACATTCGAGAGCAGCCTACACAAATACAAATGCACGCACGTACGCAGAGAGCGCAAGCAAATACACATACACACACACACGCACGCACACAGAGAGAGAGAGAGAGAGAGAGAGAGAGAGAAGCGCGAGTGAAAGAGCGCGTGCATGTGCATGCATGTATGTATGCATGTCTGTGTGCAGTGAGCATTCAAAAAGCCAAAACGCCGCCGACGCCGAGGCTGACGCTGCTTTCCGGTGAACGCCAGATCCGCAGTCACAGCCGGCGGCAAATCATGAAAGCGCCTGTGCTACGGGCTCCCCCCCTCCTCCGCCCCACACACCCGCCATCCTACGTCTCCCAACCCACCGCATTGCACGATAAAAAAAAATAACAGAAAAACAAAAAAACAAAGCAAAGCAAAGCAAAGAAAAGCAACAACAAGTAAGAGTGCTTCAGTCGAGAGGCAGCTCGACTAAGGTGTACCCTGTACCCGCTGTGCGCCGTCTACTTCTCTCTTTGAGCGAGGGATTTTCGAAACAAGTTTTGCGTTTATTATCCGATAATTATAGGAATGCAAAAAAAAAAAAAACAATAAAATTGATTTGCATTAATTTGTTATTTGAGACTAAACAAATGTAAATATGAGCAGTATGCCCATGTTGTAATATGAAGAAACACAGGGTGTACTTCAAAAAGGAGACAGCAGTAGCAGAGGCAGAGGCAGTGGCCAAAAGCAGCGCAGTCGAAAAATAATGCGTTTTCTTTTATTTTTGACGCGTCTTAGATTCTTCGGCCGCCTTTAGCCGCTGCTGCTCTTGTTGTTGTTGTTGTTGCTTGCTTGTTTTGCTGTTTGCTTCTGCTTGGTGTTGTTGTTGTTGTTGTTGCTTACTTGGTTTTTTTGATTTCTCGGAATGGCATCTACTTTGAACCGCCACGACGACTGCATTGTATATTTGAAATTCATTTCAATTTAAATACAAATTTTCTATGAAAATGCACGCATTACAAATACACACACACACACACACGCACACTCAGTACACGTTCAAGTGCCCCCAACTACCCTCTACAGTCTACCCCTTCCCCGCCCATTTCAATCGGCAGACAGTTGACCACGTTTTGAATGTGATTTGTGGGTGTTTCATGGCGGATGCGGATGCAAACGGCAGCGGTGCAACTTTTTCTTTCTTCTTTTTCTTCTTTTTTTTTTTTTTTTTTTACACAAAACTGCAATTGGCAAGCAGCGGCTGGCTGGCAGCTGGAAAGGGCCAAAGGCGTTGCAGGGGCGGGGTGGAGTGGAGGATGGGGCGGGCTGAAATGGTAGCTGAACGGATCATCTTTAGAAGCAGTGTAATAGATGCAGTGTGCAAAGTAAAACCCAACTATAAACAACTCATGCTTGGCCAACACAACACAAGCCAACAAAAAAAAAAAAAAAACAAAAAAAATCGAGTGGAACAAATCGGTTTGCGGGGGTTTTTGGGGGGCGGGGTGCACACTCATAAACATATCCATCGAATGCGTTTCGGTTAATGGTTGCATGGCATGAGCTATAGCTGCACACATATACACACAGACATATGCAACATGCAACATGTGTGTATGTGTGTGTGTTGCAAGCGGTTTTATGTTCATCTTCAATTGCCGCGAATTCGATGAAATTTTACATAAAACTTAAAGCATTTTTTTTTCTGCTTTTTTTATTTTTTATTTTTGTTTTTTTTTTAGAGAGTTCTGAATACTTTGTGTATATGTTAATAGCACTGTATACAATCCATTGTATAAACGAGTATATATATTTTCTGGCTGTTACGCTAGTCATCGCTTTTAATTATAAATCAATTATTGGGCAACTTTTTTTTTTAAATATTAAGTTAACACAAAAAACCACATTGATGAAAATTGCATTATTAATTATAGATAATATTTCTTGTTCATTTAATTTATTTATGATATTGAATATTGCAATAAAAGTAGCCAACTTGAGCTTTCTTCAAAGTTCTCAACTCAAGAATGAAATAACATATTTTAAATAACATTAAAGGATTTTCAAATAGAGAATTAATGTAAAAAACCATATTGATAAAAACAAAAACAAATGAATAGTTAAACAAATTCGAAACAATTATTTCCATTACTAGTCTAATTAAATAAACTATTTAATATAATATCGTTCGAGTAGTTCTCTATGCTGGAGAAGAACCGATAAATCGATTCCAGCTGAAAGCCTTAACTAAAATTTGAGCAACAACTGAAATTGAACTGATGTTAGTTTTATAAGTTGACGTGGCATAATCTAGGCTCTCTATATGCATAGGTATAATATGATTATCTTATCTATTGTATTGCCTTAAATTTAATATCTTATTCGGTGCACCTATTGAAAATGTTTGAAAATCGTGAATTGTGTCGAAAGCCACAAAACTTCGCATGCTCAGTTTGAGACAAAAAATATTTATCAACTTTGTCTGG
>JAWNMU010000677.1:0-19794 GCA_035043665.1 Drosophila quasianomalipes
CACCCTAATTAGTTAGCGTGAAGATAAGCGAGGGCAAAGAGCAGATAAGAACAGCTCAAAACGCAGCATGCAAAAGCTCACTCACTTAATAAGCTGAAATAAAAAGCGTTGTGGCGGACAAGATCATAAGCCAATATTCATTTATGCCTAGCATGTGCTATACCATATATACACTACGCGAAATTCGATTAAAGCCACTTGATTTTTTTAAATAAAATTTAAAAAAATTTAGTTTGTTCCACAAAAGTTAGCTGTTTTAAATTCACGTCAAATTAAATAGGAATTAAATTTGTGGCATTCACATTACAGTTTTTCTTATTTTTTTTTGTTTTAAATGAGGTTCAGCTTCCAGATTTGTTTGTAACTAAAAAAATTCGATTTGACATCGATTCAACTACTATTTAGAACTCAGATAGTGGGAGTTTGGACCATTCCATAATGTTGGGAGTGGCTTCAATCAAAAATCCCTTTTCCTTGCGTTGATGAAAATTCACAATGCGTACTATTTTCACTGAACTTTATTATAGGATGGATGTAGATTCTATGTTAATTATGCTAATGTGACACGAGTTGATAACCTAAGCATAACATGACCTAACTAGCATAGACATTTGAAGCCCAGCGGTGCAAACGCTTTCACTACCAATACTGGTGACGGATCTCCTGGTGATGGATCTCCTGAATGAAGAGGAGCTACGGGCTGGCGAAGGGCTTTCCCCACTCACTTGTAGCCGACACCTTGCCACTTGAGCGTTTTCTCGTAGATGGAGCAGAGTGTGGTGTGGATCGTCACCCACCTGGCAGGGCGCACCACTACGGCAGAAACGCCCGGAGTGCTGATGGGCCAGGCAGTTTGGGCATTATTGATTGACGAGCACTGCTCTCAACCTCTAATATAACATAACATAAACCACACGGACCATGCCATCGGCAACGGGATAGGATTGTAGAATTCGGAATGTTATCCTCTTTAAGGACTACCATATCCGCGCTTTGTTGCAAATTGCCATTTGTTCCTTTTATGCAACTCCTTCAAGTATTCGTCTTTCCAAGGAAAGCTAAACTGTTGACTCAACGCGTTAATGTGCTGTGTTCATCATGAATTACTTCACCTGAACATCCATAATACATCAGGAAACCGATAGAGAGATATGTCATTCAACAACAAGCAGACACATCCTTAACAGCTACAAATTTAACAAATTCAATAAAAGCTTTTACTGGCTATATAGCTAGCAGAAGCGAATATAAACTATCGAGATTGAGTGGCTGACCGTGAATTATTTATCATAACTGAACTTAAACAAGATGTGTATCTAGGTATAGACTTCTGGCAGAAATTCTGACTTTTAAATAAGAATACTCTTCCTGCAGAAATATCTGAATTAGATGTTGGAGCTTCCAATCCCACCGAATACCACAAAATGCATTCCCTATCAGTAGAAGAAAAAAAACTTCTGGACAAAGTAATAAGTATGCTTCCACCAGTCAGTACTGAGGGATTAGATCGAACTAGTTTAGCAACTCATTCAATAAACGTTGGATCTGCTAATCCAGTTAAACAACGACTTTGGTCGGTATCGCCAGCCATTCAGAAAATAATGTTTACCGAAGTGGCCAATATGCTCGCTCCTGATGTCATAGAAGAGTCGACAAGTCCAAGTAATAATTCTGTATTAGTCAAGAAAGGAGAAAAATACAAACTGCGTCTTGATTCGAGAGAAATTAATAAGGTGACTAGACGTGATGCATATCCCTTTCCGCACATTGATGTTATTATGAGCTATTTACCAACTGCTCGATTTATCACCGGCTTGCATATGAAACACGCTTATTGGCAAATTGTTTTAGACGAGCAATCACGTCAATACACTGCACTTACAACTCCAAACAGACCATTATATCAATATAAAATGATGCCTTTCAGTCTTTGTAATGCTGCCCAAACTTTATGTCGTTTAATAGATCGAGTTATTCCAGCTCACCTACGTAATCGTGTATTCGTTTACTTCGATGATCTATTAGTATCGTCCGTCGGATTTGATTCCCATCTAAAATTATTACAAGAAATAGCTTTAAGTTTACGAAAAGCTAATCTTACTATCAAAATTAGAAAATGAAAACTTTGCACGTCACAAATTATAATCCTTGGTGTTATCAAATACGATTGCTCAAATAAGAACAAAGCCCGAACAAAATAAAAGCCATTACAAAGTTTCATGTGTCTACAACTGTTAAAAAATTACGTTGATTTTTAGGGCTACCTGGTTGGTACCGACGATTTATGGAAAACTATGCTTGGCATTTGACCAATAATAGATTTGGACTCACAACATTTTAAATCACCAGAATATTTGAGTCTAACTGAAAACATTAATTTAGGTTAGTTTAGGGTTGGTTAGGTTTGGACGGCTGTCAGTCCGAGTGGTTGACACACATAGGCCATTTTTGGCCCGTTGTGATACCGTATGCGATTTGGGGGGATTTCTCCTACACTCGTCTTTTAAAAACATCCAAAAAATCTGGACATTTGCCCAGCCAGTTGCGTTTATAAATTTCACAATCCTGGCCGGTCTCGTGTTTGCTAGCTTTGATAGGCCAGTTAGGGAGTAGTCCCCAGGATTGCCAGTCGTTTTCTGGCAAGCTGCGCTTGCTGCGTTAATGTTGGGCCATGTTTGGTGTGCTGTGTGGCGCAGGTTGCATTTTGCCTTTTTTATTTGACCTGCGCCTACTTTCTGGATATTGATATTGAGCTTGCAGGTAGCTAAAGGCATACTTATACCTTCCTTATCCGTGAGGAGTGGTATTATAGTTCTTTTCCTAGCTAACTCATTAGCTTTAATGTCCTGGTGTCCAGGAACCCATATCAGGCTAATAACACGCTGTTTTGCCATCTCATGCAGAGATTTGCGACAGCTTGTTACTGATATCGAATTTGATGATATCGAGCTAATAGATTTAATTGCCGATTGTCTGTCAATGTATAATTAATTAATTTATATTATTCCGATTTTCCATACTTGAAAGTAATTGATAATTATGTACATACAAATTTCGACCCTATGGAAAACGCACAAAGAAAGAAATTCACGGCACCGAAAATTCGTCATCTCATATTGAAGCAATGACTCTTTTTCATCACTTCTTGGCGTGACCACAATTATACGCGTACCATTTACCTGACAGATAATGGATCACAATTTAAATCGAGTGTTTTCCAATAATTTCTTAGAATCTTCGGTATAACGCAAAAGCGCACTGGTATATATTCTACAAGCTAATACTAGTTGAGCGATTGAACCGATCAGTTATAGCCGGAATTCATGCTTATATGGGCAAGGGACATACTAACTAAAACACTAATTTGAAATGCTATAAGTGGAGCGTTAAGAGCTTTACCACATAGAAATACTGGAGACTCTATGATAGTAAATGGAAAAGTATTCTATTATTATTATAATACTGTAAATAATTTTACTTCCTTGGACCACCCTAATTAGTTAGCGTGAAGATAAGCGAGGCAAAGAGCAGATAAGAACAGCTCAATATCGCTGCAAAAGCTCACTCACTTAATAAGCTGAAATAAAAAACGTTGTGGCGGACAAGATCATAAGCCAATATTCATTTATGCCTAGCATGTGCTATACCATATATACACTAAGCGAAATTCGATTAAAGCCACTTGATTTTTTAAATAAAATAAAACTCTTAAACAAACTTTAGCCTATTGTTCCACAAAAGTTAGCTGATTTTAAATTCACGTCAAATTAAATTAGGAATTAAATTTGTGGCATTCACATTACAGTTTTTCTTATTTTTTTTGTTTTAAATGAGGTTCAGCTTCCAGATTTGTTTGTAACTAAAAAAATTCGATTTGACATCGATTCAACTACTATTTAGAACTCAGATAGTGGGAGTTTGGACCATTCCATAATGTTGGGAGTGGCTTCAATCAAAAATCCCTTTTCCTTGCGTTGATGAAAATTCACAATGCGTACTATTTTCACTGAACTTTATTATAGGATGGATGTAGATTCTATGTTAATTATGCTAATGTGACACGAGTTGATAACCTAAGCATAACATGACCTAACTAGCATAGACATTTGAAGCCCAGCGGTGCAAACGCTTTCACTACCAATACTGGTGACGGATCTCCTGGTGATGGATCTCCTGAATGAAGAGGAGCTACGGGCTGGCGAAGGGCTTTCCCCACTCACTTGTAGCCGACACCTTGCCACTTGAGCGTTTTCTCGTAGATGGAGCAGAGTGTGGTGTGGATCGTCACCCACCTGGCAGGACGCACCACTACGGCAGAAACGCCCGGAGTGCTGATGGGCCAGGCAGTTTGGGCATTATTGATTGACGAGCACTGCTCTCAACCTCTAACATAACATAACATAAACCACACGGACCATGCCATCGGCAACGGGATAGGATTGTAGAATTCGGAATGTTATCCTCTTTAAGGACTACCATATCCGCACTTTGTTGCAAATTGCCATTTGTTCCTTTTATGCAACTCCTTCAAGTATTCGTCTTTCCAAGGAAAGCTAAACTGTTGATTCAACGCGTTAATGTGCTGTGTTCATCATGAATTACTTCACCTGAACATCCGTAATAGATCAGGAAACCGATAGAGAGATGTGTCATTCAACAACAAGCAGACACATCCTTAACAGCTACCAATTTAACAAATTCAATAAAAGCTTTTACCTGCTATATAGCTAGCAGAAGCGAATATAAACTATCGAGATTGAGTGGCTGACCTTGAATTATTTATCATAACTGAACTTAAACAAGATGTGTATCTAGGTATAGACTTCTGGCAGAAATTCTGACTTTTAAATAAGAACACTCTTCCTGCAGAAATATCTGAATTAGATGTTGGAGCTTCCAATCCCACCGAATACCACAAAATGCATTCCCTATCAGTAGAAGAAAAAACGTCTGGACAAAGTAATAAGTATGATTCCACCAGTCAGTACTGAGGGATTAGATCGAACTAGTTTAGCAGCTCATTCAATAAACGTTGGATCTGCTAATCCAGTTAAACAACGACATTGGTCGGTATCGCCAGCCATTCAGAAAATAATGTTTACCGAAGTGGCCAATATGCTCGCTCCTGATGTCATAGAAGAGTCGACAAGTCCAAGTAATAATTCTGTATTAGTCAAGAAAGGAGAAAATACAGACTGTGTCTTGATTCGAGAGAAATTAATAAGGTGACTAGACGTGATGCATATCCCTTTCCGCACATTGATGTTATTATGAGCTATTTACCAACTGCTCGATTTATCACCGGCTTGCATATGAAACACGCTTATTGGCAAATTGTTTTAGACGAGCAATCACGTCAATACACTGCACTTACAACTCCAAACAGACCATTATATCAATATAAAATGATGCCTTTCAGTCTTTGTAATGCCGCCCAAACTTTATGTCGTTTAATAGATCGAGTTATTCCAGCTCACCTACGTAATCGTGTATTCGTTTACTTCGATGATCTATTAGTATCGTCCGTCGAATTTGATTCCCATCTGAAAAATTATTACAAGAAATAGCTTTAAGTTTACGAAAAGCTAATCTACTATCAAAATTAGAAAATGAAAACTTTGCACGTTAGAAATTATAATCCTTGGTGTTATCAAATACGATTGCTCAAATAAGAACAACGCCCGAACAAAATAAAAGCCATTACAAAGTTTCATGTGTCTACAACTGTTAAAAAATTACGTTGATTTTTAGGGTTACCTGGTTGGTACCGACGATTTATGGAAAACTATGCTTGGCATTTGACCAATAATAGATTTGGACTCACAACATTTTAAATCACCAGAATATTTGAGTCTAACTGAAAACATTAATTTAGGTTAGGTTAGGTTTGGTTAGGTTTGGACGGCTGTCAGCCCGAGTGGTTGACACACATAGGCCATGTTTGGCCCGTTGTGATACCGTATGCGATTTGGGGGGATTTCTCCTACACTCGTCTTTTAAAAACATCCAAAAAAGTTAGACATTTGCCCAGCCAGTTGCGTTTATAAATTTCGCAATCCTGGCCGGTCTCGTGTTTGCTAGCTTTGATAGGCCAGTTAGGGAGTAGTCCCCAGGATTGCCAGTCGTTTTTCTGGAAAGTGACCTGCGCCTACTTTCTCGATATTGATATTGAGCTTGCAGGTAGCTAAAGGCATACTTATACCTTCCTTATCCGTGAGGAGTGGTATTATAGTTCCTTTCCTAGCTAACTCATTAGCTTTAATGTCCTGGTGTCCAGGAACCCATATCAGGCTAATAACACGCTGTTTTGCCATCTCATGCAGAGATTTGCGACAGCTTGTTACTGATATCGAATTTGATGATATCGAGCTAATAGATTTAATTGCCGATTGCCTGTCAATGTATAATTAATTAATTTATATTATTCCGATTTTCCATACTTGAAAGTAATTGATAATTATGTACATACAAATTTCGACACTATGGAAACGCACAAAGAAAGAAATTCACGGCACCGAAAATTCGTCATTATCTTGAAGAATGACTCTTTTATACTTTTGGCGTACCACAATTTATCCTGACAGATAATGGATCACAATTTAAATCGAGTGTTTTCCAATCATTTCTTACAAGCTTCGGTATAACGCAAAAGCGCACTGCTATATATTCCCTACAAGCTAATACTAGTGAGCGATTGAACCAATCAGTTATAGCCGGAATTCGTGCATGTAGGCAAGGGACATACTAACTAAAAGCTGGAGCGTTAAGAGCTTCACCACATAGAAATACTGGAGACTCTATGATAGTAAATGGAAAATATCATGCTCAATTAGGGAAGTTAAATTTGTTAAGCGATGATACCAGATTGGACTATCCAGATACATACGAGTTTATAAGACAAAGGCTAAAGAAAATGTCAACAGGGCAATTTGCGTTGTCGTGAAATTCAATTTGAAGTAGGAGACACGAAACTTCACTCAGTGCATTGCCATCAAAATGTTTAATTCTCAATTAGCACCTGTATTCATCCCAGCTAAAATCCATAAGAAACGTAGTTCTTATTATTATGAGTTAATAGATGATAAGGGAAAGAATTTGGGAATTTACCACTTAAAAGACATGCAATTTAAAAGTTAGCTATAGTGACAATGTTATGTACAGATAATATTTCTACGAGTAAGTCTCGTTTCATTATCTGTGGGGGTGGGAGGTGTAGTAGCCGTTAATGAAATTATTTTATTTTCTGGTAAAATTATTTTACTTCCTTGGACCACCCTAATTAGTTAGCGTGAAGATAAGCGAGGGCAAAGAGCAGATAAGAACAGCTCAAAATGCAGCATGCAAAAGCTCACTCACTTAATAAGCTGAAATAAAAAGCGTTGTGGCGGACAAGATCATAAACCAATATTCATTTATGCCTAGCATGTGCTATACCATATATACACTACGCGAAATTCGATTAAAGCCACTTGATTTTTTAAAATAAAATTTAAAAAATTTAGTTTGTTCCACAAAAGTTAGCTGTTTTAAATTCACGTCAAATTAAATAGGAATTAAATTTGTGGCATTAACATTACAGTTTTTCTTAATTTTTTTTTTTAAATGAGGTTCAGCTTCCAGATTTGTTTGTAACTAAAAAAATTCGATTTGACATCGATTCAACTACTATTTAGAACTCAGATAGTGGGAGTTTGGACCATTCCATAATGTTGGGAGTGGCTTCAATCAAAAATCCCTTTTCCTTGCGTTGATGAAAATTCACAATGCGTACTGAACTTTATTATAGGATGGATGTGGATTCTATGTTAATTATGCTAATGTGACACGAGTTGATAACCTAAGCATAACATGACCTAACTAGCATAGACATTTGAAGCCCAGCGGTGCAAACGCTTTCAGTACCAATACTGGTGACGGATCTCCTGGTGATGGATCTCCTGAATGAAGAGGAGCTACGGGCTGGCGAAGGGCTTTCCCCACTCACTTGTAGCCGACGCCTTGCCACTTGAGCGTTTTCTCGTAGATGGAGCAGAGTGTGGTGTGGATCGTCACCCACCTGGCAGGACGCACCACTACGGCAGAAACGCCCGGAGTGCTGATGGGCCAGGCAGTTTGGGCATTATTGATTGACGAGCACTGCTCTCAACCTCTAACATAACATAACATAAACCACACGGACCATGCCATCGGCAACGGGATAGGATTGTAGAATTCGGAATGTTATCCTCTTTAAGGACTACCATATCCGCACTTTGTTGCAAATTGCCATTTGTTCCTTTTATGCAACTCCTTCAAGTATTCGTCTTTCCAAGGAAAGCTAAACTGTTGATTCAACGCGTTAATGCGCTGTGTTCATCATGAATTACTTCACCTGAACATCCGTAATAGATCAGGAAACCGATAGAGAGATGTGTCATTCAACAACAAGCAGACACATCCTTAACAGCTACCAATTTAACAAATTCAATAAAAGCTTTTACTTGCTATATAGCTAGCAGAAGCGAATATAAACTATCGAGATTGAGTGGCTGACCTTGAATTATTTATCATAACTGAACTTAAACAAGATGTGTATCTAGGTATAGACTTCTGGCAGAAATTCTGACTTTTAAATAAGAACACTCTTCCTGCAGAAATATCTGAATTAGATATTGGAGCTTCCAATCCCACCGAATACCACAAAATTCATTCCCTATCAGTAGAAGAAAAAAAACGTCTGGACAAAGTAATAAGTATGATTCCATCAGTCAGTACTGAGGGATTAGATCGAACTAGTTTAGCAACTCATTCAATAAACGTTGGATCTGCTAATCCAGTTAAACAACGACTTTGGTCGGTATCGCCAGCCATTCAGAAAATAATGTTTACCGAAGTGGCCAATATGCTCGCTCCTGATGTCATAGAAGAGTCGACAAGTCCATATAATAATTCTGTATTAGTCAAGAAAGGAGAAAAATACAGACTGTGTCTTGATTCGAGAGAAATTAATAAGGTGACTAGACGTGATGCATATCCCTTTCCGCACATTGATGTTATTATGAGCTATTTACCAACTGCTCGATTTATCACCGGCTTGCATATGAAACACGCTTATTGGCAAATTGTTTTAGACGAGCAATCACGTCAATACACTACACTTACAACTCCAAACAGACCATTATATCAATATAAAATGATGCCTTTCAGTCTTTGTAATACCGCCTAAGCTTATGATCATACACACGTTCTAATGAGAATATGTAAAAGGGCATCGAGCACATCTCATTAATATTCCTAAACCGAACTTAAACGGATGAACATTGTCAACGTTTGCGGATCTTCTGCATTCCAAGCGAATCAGTTTTTCACAACTACAACATGGAGTCAACTTTAATAATTATAAAAACAGTCAGGGATTAGAGCAATTAGACCCTTTTTTTCTTTATATACGAAAGTGAATAATGAAAAGTTAACCGCAATGTAAAGTTCAATATCCATGGTGTATTACCTGAACTTAACTTCATATTTCTAGTATATATAACACGATAGGAAAAGCTCATACGCGTGTGCGATCGACAAAGTAAATGAGTGAAAGTTAGAATAAATGTAATTTAAAAAGATTATTTTTTTGTTTATTAGGTAATCGTAAAATTCGAGTTACCCTACAATGCAAGTTAAAGAAAAAAGAAAAAAAGCAGGAAACAGTGACGATTCTGTGTAATTAAGAAAAAAAAATGTTTTTAAGTGACTAATAAGTACCCTTTATTCAGAATGGCAGGCAAAATGAAAAACACCCAAAAATTTGTCTCAGCGTATGGCTTATGCTTGCAGCGAGTTTTCGCACGTGGCTTGTGATAATTGCTCTCTCCCATGATAATTACCCACAGCTAGCTTTCGCACGAAGTTTGCAATCTCTCTTGATAACTAATTACAGCGACACACACACACCAGGAAGTACTTCCAGCGTGGGATGATGTATGTAAGTTACTCTCGTTCTTTTATTATGAATCGCGTTTAGATAAAGAACCAAGCGTGCATAATGTGAGTGCATTACCTTTCCAAACTGTACACAAGTCTCTTACAATAGCAGCCACACTGCTAATCCACTATATATATTCATTTAATAATTTCTCTTTGTTTTTTAAAAAACGCAAGGCGACGATGCACTGAATGCATCCCCAACCAATTAATATTGGATCCTCCCATATCACTATTATTTAATACACAAGAGACTACTTCTACGACATCAAGAGCGACCATATTGGCCACTTCGGTAAATATTATTTTATTATTATTATGGCGATACCGACCAAAGTCGTTGTTTAATTGGATTAGCAGATCCAACGTTTATTGAATGAGGTTCCAAACTAGTTCGACCTAATCCCTCAATACTGCCTGGTGGAATCATACTTATTACATTGTCCAGACGTTTTTTCCCTCTACTGATAGGGAATGCATTTTGTGGTATTCGGTGGGATTGAGAGCTCTAATATCTAATTCAGATATTTCTGCAGGAAGGGTGTTCTTATTTAAAAGTCAGCAATTCTGCCAGAAGTCTATACCTAGATACACATCTTGTTTAAGTTCAGTTATGATAAATAATTCAAGGTCAGCCACTCAATCTCGATAGTTTATATTCGCGTCTGCTATCTATATTGCAAGTAGAAGCGCTTATTGAATTTGTTAAATTTGTAGCTGTTAAGGATGTGTCTGCTTGTTGTTGAATGACATATCTCTCTATCGGTTTCCTGATCTATTACGGATGTTCAAGTGAAGTAATTCATGATGAACACAGCGCACTAACGCGTTGAATCAACAGTTTTGCTTTCGTTGGAAAGACGAATACTTGAAGGAGTTGCATAAAAGGAACAAATGGCAATTTGCAACAAAGTGCGGATATGGTAGTCCTTAAAGAGGATAACATTCCGATCAATGATTGGCTGGGTCGAATTCTACAGTCCTATCCCGGATACGATGGCATGGTCCGTGTGGCTTATGTTATGTTATGTTAGACGTTGCGAGCAGTGCTCGTCAATCAATAATGCACGAACTGCCTGGCCCATCAGCACTCCGGGCGTTTCTGCCGTATTGGTGCGTCCCGCCAGGTGGGTGACGATCCACACAATACTCTGCTCCATTAACGAGAAAACGCTCAAGTGGCAAGGCGTCGGATACAAGTGAGTGGGAAACGCCCTTCGCCAGCCCGTAGCTCCTCTTCATTCAGGAGATCCATCACCAGGAGATCCGTCACCAGTATTGGTACTGAAAGCGTTTGCACCGCTGCGCTTCAAATGTCTATGCTAGTTAGGTCATGTTATGCTTAGGTTATCAACTCGTGTCACATTAGCATAATTAACATAGAATCCACATCTTCTCCTAAAAGATGCTCTCTCCTCTCAACGCTCTAATTAGCTGAAGCTACCTTAAGTTAACATATGCTACAATTGTAAATCATCCCTAGAAGCGCACTGAAGCAGAAAAGACAAGTGAAGCTATTTTATTATAATAAGATTCAGTGAAAATATTACGCATTGTGTATTTTTATCAACAAAAGGAAAAAGGATTTTTGATTGAAGCCACTCCAATATTATGGAATGGTCCAAACTCCCACTATCTGAGTTCTAAATAGTAGTTGAATCGATGTCAAATCGAATTTTTTTAGTTACAATCAAATCTGGAAGCTGAACCTCATTTAAAAAAAAAAATGAATAAAACCTGTAATGTTAATGTTACAAATTTAATTCCTATTTCATTTGACGTGAATTAAAAATAGCTAACTTTTGTGGAACAAACTAAATTTTTTTAAATTGTTTTAAATTTTATAATAAAAAATTAAGTGGCTTTAATCGAATTTCACGTAGTGTATATATGGTATAGCACATGCTAGGCATAAATGAATATTCGTTTATGATCTTGTCCGCCACAATGATCTTGAATGTTAGACCGCACGAACTTTTGTCAACTTGAGTCGTACGCAGGCTGCAACTTTCTTTCAGCTTAATAAGTGAGCGAGCGTTTGCATGCTGCATTTTGAGCTGTTCTTATCTGCTCTTCGCCCTCGCTTTCATAACTGGCGGTTCAAGGAAGTTAAATAATTTTACCAAACAATTTAATAAATTCATTAACGGCTATTATACCTGCCACCTCCATAGATAATGAAACGAGACTTACTCGTAGAAATAGTATCTGTACATAACATTGTCACTATAGCTATCTTTTAAATTGAATGTCTTTTAAGTGGTAAATTCCCAAATTCTTTCCCTTATCATCTATTAACTCATAATAATAAGAACTACGTTTCTTATGGATTTTAGCTGGGATGAATACAGGTGCTAATTGAGAATTAAAAATTTTGATGGCAATGCTCTGAGTGTAGTTTCGTGTCTCCTACTTCAAATTGAATTTCACGACAACGCAAATTGCCTTGTTGACATTTTCTTTAGCCTTTTGTCTTATAAACTCTTATTTATCTGGATAGTCCAATCTGGTATCATCGCTTAACAAATTTAACTTCCTTAATTGAGCATGATCTTTTCCATTTACTATCATAGAGTCTCCAGTATTTGTATGTGGTGAAGCTCTTAACGCTCCACTTATGGCATTTAAGTCAGTGTTTCAGTTAGTATGTCCCTTGCCTATACATGCACGAATTCCGGCTATAACTGATCGGTTCAACCGCTCACTAGTATAAGCTTGTAGGGAATATATAGCAGTGCGCTTTTGCGTTATACCGAAGATTCTAAGAAATGATTGGAAAACACTCGATTTAAATTGTGATCCATTATCTGTCAGGATAAATTCTTGTACGCCAAAAGTATATAAGAGTCATTCTTCAAGATAATGACGAATTTTCGGTGCCGTGAATTTCTTTCTTTGTGCGTTTCCCATAGTGCCGAAATTTGTGTGTACATAATTATCAATTACTTTCAAGTATGGAAAATCGGAATAATACAAATTAATTAATTATACATTGACAGGCAATCGGCAATTAAATCTATTAGCTCGATATCATCAAATTCGATATCAGTAACAAGCTCTCGCATATCTCTGCATGTCCTGGACATTAACGCTAATGAGTTGACTAAGAAAGGAACTATAATACCACTCCTCACGGATAAGGAAGGTATAAGTATGCCTTTAGCTACCTGCAAGCTCAGTATCAATATCGAGAAAGTATGCGCAGTTCAAATAAAAAATGGCAAAATGCAACCTGCGCCCACACAGCACACCAAACAAGGCCCAACATTAACGCAAAGCACAAGCGCAGTGCACTTGCCAGAAAACGACTGGCAATCCTGGGGACTACTCCCTAACTGGCCTATCAAAGCTAGCAAACACGAGACCGGCCAGGATTGTGAAATTTATAAACGCAACTGGCTGGGCAAATGTCTAACTTTTTTGGATGTTTTTAAAAGACGAGTGTAGGAGAAATCCCCCCAAATCGCATACGGTATCACAACGGGCCAAACATGGCCTATGTGTGTCAACCACTCGGGCTGACAGCCGTCCAAACCTAACCAAACCTAACCTAACCTAAATTAATGTTTTGAGTTAGACTCAAATATTCAGGTGATTTAAAATGTTGTGAGTCCAAATCTATTATTGGTCAAATGCCAAGCATAGTTTTCCATAAATCGTCGGTACCAACCAGGTAGCCCTAAAAATCAACGTAATTTTTTAACAGTTGTAGACACATGAAACTTTGTAATGGCTTTTATTTTGTTCGGGCTTTGTTCTTATTTGAGCAATCGTATTTGATAAAACCAAGGATTATAATTTCTAACGTGCAAAGTTTTCATTTTCTAATTTTGATAGTAAGATTAGCTTTTCGTAAACTTAAAGCTATTTCTTGTAATAATTTTAGATGGGAATCAAATTCGACGGACGATACTAATAGATCATCGAAGTAAACGAATACACGATTACGTAGGTGAGCTGGAATAACTCGATCTATTAAACGACACAAAGTTTGGGCGGCATTACAAAGACTGAAAGGCATCATTTTATATTGATATAATGGTCTGTTTGGAGTTGTAAGTGTAGTGTATTGACGTGATTGCTCGTCTAAAACAATTTGCCAATAAGCGTGTTTCATATCCAAGCCGGTGATAAATCGAGCAGTTGGTAAATAGCTCATAATAACATCAATGTGCGGAAAGGGATATGCATCACGTCTAGTAAACTTATTAATTTCTCTCGAATCAAGACGCAGTCTGTATTTTTCTCCTTTCTTGACTAATACAGAATTATTACTTGGACTTGTCAACTCTTCGATGACATCAGGAGCGAGCATATTGGCCACTTCGGTAAACATTATTTTCTGAATGGCTGGCGATACCGACCAAAGTCGTTGTTTAACTGGATTAGCAGATCCAACGTTTATTGAATGAGTTGCTAAACTAGTTCGATCTAATCCCTCAGTACTGACTGGTGGAATCATACTTATTACTTTGTCCAGACGGATTTTTCCTTCTACTGATAGGGAATGAATTTTGTGGTATTCGGTGGGATTGGAAGCTCCAATATCTAATTCAGATAATTCTGCAGGAAGAATTCTTATTTGAAAGTCAGAAATTCTGCCAGAAGTCTATACCTAGATACACAGGCTGCAACGCTTTTTCTTTCAGCTTATTAAGTGAGTGAGCTTTTGCATGCTGCATTTTGAGCTGTTCTTATCTGCTCTTTGTCCTCGCTTATCTTCACGCTAATGAGGGTGGTCCAAGGAAGTAAAATAATTTTACCAAAAAATAAAATAATTTCATTAACGGCTACTACACCTCCCACACCCCACAGATAATGAAACGAGACTTACTCGTAGAAATATTATCTGTACATAACATTGTCACTATAGCTTACTTTTAAATTGCATGTCTTTTAAGTGGTAAATTCCCAAATTCTTTCCCTTATCATCTATTAACTCATAATAATAAGAACTACGATACTTATGGATTTTAGCTGGGTTGAGTACAGGTGCTAATTGAGAATTAAAAATTTTGATGGCAATGCTCTCAGTGAAGTTTCGTGTCTCCCACTTCAAGTTGAATTTCAACACAACGCAAATTGTCTTGTTGACATTTTCTTTAGCCTTTTATCTTATAAACTCTTATGTATCCGGATAGTCCAATCTGGTATCATCGCTTAACAAATTTAACTTCCTTAATTGAGCTTGATCTTTTCCATTTACTATCATAGAGTCTCCAGTATTTCTATGTGGTAAAGCTCTTAACGCTCCACTTATAGCATTTAAATTAGTGTTTTAGTTAGTATGTCCCTTGCCCATATAAGCATGAATTCCGGCTATAACTGATCGGTTCAATCGCTCACTAGTATTAGCTTGTAGGGAATATATACCAGTGCGCTTTTGCGTTATACCGAAGATTCTAAGAAATGATTGGAAAACACTCGATTTAAATTGTGATCCATTATCTGTCAGGATAAATTCTGGTACGCCAAAAGTATAAAAGAGTCATTCTTCAAGATAATCACGAATTTTCGGTGCAGTGAATTTTTTCTTTTGTGCGTTTCCCATACTGTCGAAATTTGTGTGTACATAATTATCAATTACTTTCAAGTATGGAAAATAGGAATAATATAAATTAATTAATTATACATTGACATGCAATCGGCAATTAAATCTATTAGCTCGATATCATCAAATCTCGATATCAGTAACAAGCTGTCGCAAATCTCTGCATGAGATGGCAAAACAGCGTGTTATTGGCCTGATATGGGTTCCTGGATACTAGGACATTAAAGCTAATGAGTTAGCTAGGAAATGAGCTATAATCACCACTCCTCATGGATAAGGAAGGTATAAGTATGCCTTTAGCTACCTGCAAGCTCAATATCAATATCGAGAAAGTAGGCGCAGGTCAAATAAAAAATGGCAAACTGGCAATCCTGGGGACTACTCCCTAACTGGATTATCAAAGCTAGCAACCACGAGACCGGCCAGGATTGTCAAATTTATAAACCCAACTGGCTTGGCAAATGTCGAACTTTTTTGGATGTCTTTAAAAGACGAGTGTAGGGAGAAATCCCCCCGAATCGCATACGGTATCACAACCGCTCTGGCTGACAGCCATCCAAATCTAACCAAACCTAACCTAACCTAAATTAATGTTTTCAGTAAGACTCAAATATTCTGGTGATTTAAAATGTTCTGTGTCCAAATCTATTATTGGTCAAATGCCAAGCATAGTTTTCCATAAATCGTCGGTACCAACCAGATAATCCTAAAAATCAACGTAATTTTTTAACAGTTGTAGACACAGGTAACTTTGTAGCGGCTTTATATTTTGTTCCGGCTTTGTTCTTATTTGAGCAATCGTATTTGATAAAACCAAAGATTATAATTTCTAAGGTGCAAAATTTTCATTTTCTAATTTTGATAGTAAGATTAGCGTTTCGTAAACTTAAACCTATTTCTTGTAATAATTTTATATCGGAATCAAATTCGACGGACGATACTAATAGATCATCGAAGTAAACGAATACACGATTACGTAGGTGAGCTGGAATAACTCGATCTATTAAACCACATAAAGTTTGGGCGGAATTACGAAGACTGAAAGGCATCATTTTATATTGATATACTGGTCTGTTTGGAGTTGTAAATCGCAGTGTATTGACGTGATGGCTCGTCTAAAACAATTTGCCACTAAGCGTGTTTCATATGCAAGCCGGTGATAAATCGAGCAGTTGGTAAATAACTCATAATAACATCAATGTGCGGCAAGGGATATGCATCACGTCTAGTCACCTTATTAATTTCTCTCGAATCAAGACACAATCTGTATTTTCTCCTTTCTTGACTACTACAGAATTATTACTTGGACTTGTCGACTCTTTTATGACGTCAGGAGCGAGCATATTGGCCACTTCGGTAAACATTATTTTCTGAATGGCGGGCGATACAGACCAAAGTCGTTGTTTAACTGGATTAGCAAATCCAACGTTTATTGAATTAGTTGCTAAACTAGTTCGATCTAATCCATCAGTACTCACTGGTGGAATCATACTTATTACTTTGTCCAGACGTTTTTTTCCTATTACTGATAAGGAATGAATTTTGTGGTATTCGGTGGAATTGGAAACTCCAATATCTAATTCAGATATCTCTGCAGGAAGAGTGTTCTTATTTAAAAGTCAGAATTTCTGCCAGAAGTCTATACCTAGATACACATCTTGTTTAAGTTCAGTTAGGATAAATGATTCAAGGTCAGCCAGTCAATCTGTATAGTTTATATTCGCTTCTGCTATCTATATAACAAGTTACAAGCCTTTGTTGAATTTGTTAAATTTGTAGCTGTTAAGGATGTGTCTGCTTGTTGTTGAATGACAGATCTCTCTTTCTGTTTCCTGATCTATTACGGGTGCTTAGGTGAAGTAATTCATGATGAACACAGCGCATTAACGCGTTGAATCAACAGTTTTGCTCTCCTTGGATAGACGAATACTTGAAGGAGTTGCATAAAAGGAACAAATGGCAAATTGCGACAAGAAAACCTCCAAAGTGCCGATATGGCAGTCCCTTAAGAGGATAACACTCCGGTTCGGATGCGTGGTCCGTATGGTTTATGTTATGTTATGTTAGAGGTTGAGAGCAGTGCTCGATCAATCAATAATGCCCAAACTGCCTGGCCCATCAGCACTCCGGGCGTTTCTGCCGTAGTGGTGCGTCCTGCCAGGTGGGTGACGATCCACACCACACTCTGCTCCATCTACGGAGAAAACGCTCAAGTGGCAAGGCGTCGGCTACAAGTGAGTGGGAAAAGCCCTTCGCCAGCCCGTAGCTCCTCTTCATTCAGGGGATCCATTACCAGAAGATCCGTCACCAGTATTGTTACTGAAAACGTTTGCACCGCTAGGCTTCGAAGGTCTATGCTAGTTAGGTCATGTTATGCTTAGGTTATCAACTCGTGTCACATTAGCATAATTAACATAGAATCCACATCCTCTCTAAAAGATGATCTCTCCTCTCAACGCTGTAATAAGCTGAAGCTACCTTAAGATTAACATATACGACAATTGTAAATCATCCCTAGAAGTGCACTGAGGCAGAAAAGACAAGTGGAGCTATTTTATTATAATAAAGTTCAGTGAAAATAGTACGCATTGTGAATTGTCACCAACACAAGGAAAAGGATTTTGGTGTGAAGCCACTCCCAACATTATGGAGTGGTCCAAGCTCCCACTATCTGAGTTCTAAGCAGCATGATTGAATCGATGTCAAATCGAATTTTTTGGCTGAAAACAAATCTGGAAGCTTGAACCCCATTTTAAAAAAAATATTAAGGAAAAGTACAATGTTAATGTTGTAAATTTAGTTCTATTTTTAGCCTTGACGTTGAAAACAGCTAACTTTTGTGGAACAAACTAAATTTTTTAGAAATTTTATTTAAAAAAATCAAGTGGCTTTAATCGAGATTTCGCGTAGTGTGTATATGGTATAGCACAATGCTAGGCATAAATGAGTATTGGTTTATGATCTTGTCCACCACAATAATCTTGAATGTTAGACCGCCCGAACTTTTGTCAACTTGGAGTCGTACGCCAGGCTGAAGAACGCTTTTTACTTCAGCTTATTAAGTGAGTGAGCTTTTGCATGCTGCATTTTGACCTGTTCTTATCTGCTCTTTGCCCTCGCTTTATCTTCACGCTAACTAATTGGGGTGGTCCAAGGAAGTAAAATAATTTTTTTGCCAGAAAGTAAAATAATTTCCATTAACGGCTACTACACCTTCCCACCCCACACAGATAATGAAACGAGACTTACTCGTAGAAATATTATCTGTATATGTAACATTGTCACTATGAGCTTACTTTTAGAATTGCATGTCTTTTAAGTGGTAAATTCCCAAATTCTTTCCATTATCATCCTGGTAACTCGCCCAATAATAAGAACTTTACGTTTCTTATGGATTTTAGCTGGGATGAATACAGGTGCTTCAATTGAGAATTAAACATTTTGATGGCAATGCTCTGCTGAGTGTAGTTTTTCTTTATTTCTTTATTTTCTTTAGCCTTTGTCTTATAAACTCTTATGTATCTGGATAGTCCAATCTGGTATCATCGCTTAACAAAATTAACTTCCTTAGTTGAGACCGATCTTTTCCATTTACTATCATAGATTCTCCAGTATTTCTATGTGGTGAAGCTCTTAACGCAGCACCTATGGCATTTAAATTAGTGTTTTTAGCTAGTATGTTCCTTGCCTATACATGCACGAATTCCGGCTATAACTGGTTGGTTCAATCGCTCACTAGTATTCGCTTGTAGGGAATATATATAGCAGTGCGCTTTTGTGTTATACCGAAGCTTGTAAGAAATGATTGGAAAACACTCGATTTAAATTGTGATCCATTATCTGTCAGGATAAATTGTGGTACGCCTTAAAAGTATATAAAGAGTCATTCTTCAAGATAATCACGAATTCTTCGGTGCCGTGAATTTCTGTCTTTGTGCGTTCTCCATGGTGTCGAAATTTGTATGTACGTAATTATCAATTACTGCCAAAATTATGGAAAATCGGAATAATATAAATTAGAGTAATTATACGGTGACAGAGCAATCGGCAATTAAATCTATTAGCTCGATATCATCAAATTCGATATCAGTAACAAGCTGTCGCAAATCTCTGCATGAGATGGCAAAACAGCATGTTCTTAACCCTATATGGGTTCTGGACTGGGAAATTCACGAAAACTAATAAGGTTAGCTAGAAGGAACTATAATACCCTCCTCATGGATAAGGAAGGTATAAGGGTATTCGCCTTTAGCTACCTGCAAGCTCAATATCAACATCGAGAAAGT
>JAWNMU010000680.1:0-126648 GCA_035043665.1 Drosophila quasianomalipes
CATCCCCCATCGAAACTCCGTTGGTGTTGAAGGGGCGTGAGAATAAGAAGAAGGTTATCGATGGAGGACAAGTCATCATTCTTCAAGGTGTGGAGCAATTTGCTTTGTACACTGGGGTGAGGCCTTCTGACGAGTTGGTCAAGAGGGCTGGAGCATACGCACGACCCAGGCGTAGGATTGGTGCGCGTCAGAACATATAGGATTGAGCTCAATAGGGAGTTTTGGTTGCTGTCTGCATATATTGGGTGAGTGCCGCGTGTGTTCACTACTTCTTGAGGGCATCCGTTCTAAATGTAAGACAGCTGATTTCATTGATATGTAGATGAGCAAACAGTGAAAATAGAAGCGTGTTTCCCGCTTCTAAGTAAATCTAATACTTTACATTAATTCTGTGTATTTGTTTTAAATAAAGTAAGGATACTTGAAGATACTTCTTATCCTGTATGTGCGATGTACTATTTCAGTAACTTCTTTAAACGCAGAAGTACATGCGACTAAGTGTGCATTGAATGTGAGTACACATTGTTTACTGATCCACAAACTGTATATTTGCTTGTCACTAATTTTTCTGGGATAGAAATGTATCGCATGCAACTCCTCTCGAGACTTGTTTGAGGAAAATAGATAGATTGCTTCTTTTGGAGAATAAATTAATGGGTAAAATAGACACAAAAATACGCATTCATATATAGGTTTAGTTTCATAAAGCTGAAGTACTTCCGAAACTGCAGATTTTGATGTTATAGCTCTATATGATTGACACCAGTGTAAAATTGTAACATATGCACTGGTATTTTTGGAGTTATGATGCGAATTTTAATATTTCATTGTAAAACAAGGATTACTGGATTATTGAATTTCAAAGATTCATTCTTAGAATTTCGGAAAACAAAAATATCCCAAAAAGGGGAGACGAAAAATAACTTCACGAAAACCTAGTTATCTAATTACGCCTATAATACATACGTTATTATTTTTACGGGCTGTAAAGACCTAAAGTTCTCGTATTATAAAATAAATCTCTTTATTTACTAATCTTATGTTAACTACTCTAAATGTCAACATGTCTCAAACGAAATCTTCATGTGTGCAATTCAATAGCTCTGGCATGGTCATGAAACGTTATTTTGAAGCTCCTCTTCACCTTGTTCGTTTCGGGAAATTTCCTGTGGCACTCCGTGACTACGATACCCAATTATCTAAGGGGCGTAGTTCTTTCGACGTCAAGCTACATAAAGGTCTTGTGTTGCCTATGAAGGGTGACAAATTCCACACTCCCAATGGAATGTCCTTGCGTCCTCGCGACAGTCCAAAGATGAAGGAAATTGTTTCAAGTTGGCAAGGGGAAGATAAAGTGTACCATCTATTCGAAGGAATGCCTCTTCCTGACGGCCTCGTTATTATCCACGAACGCAGTGATCACTACTCTCTTCAGACTACTGTTCCTTGCACTCTCGATGAATTGAACGATAAACTGACGAGCCTTCTCAGTGGGGTGATTGTACAGAAAAAGTCGGATTATCTCAAGCCCATTTCAGAAAGTGATCTTGACAATTAAATGACAATATTAGCAATGCGTTTCCATTTATGCATGTCAGGCCAACTCAATTTGCTAGCATAGTTTATTTTATATGTAAATCTTGTGAATAAATAAAAAGTATCTTTAACATCAACATTGACAAATTGATTTGCGAAAATACCGGCACAACACGACTAGTATTGCTAGGTGGCTATATACCCCTGTTCCTCTTATGGTCACATCATCTTCATCTGCAGTGTACTGTTTCTGAATATCTCTTGGTATGGTATAGTGTGGCATGATTATGAGCAACGTGTGTGTTTTAAGCGCATTCATACTCAGTTTAGTGAAAACAAGCAAATGGCATGTTTCACACTAGAAGGGTTGGATTAAGGAATGAAGAAATATGATTGATCATGAGAAATTCATGCGACAATACGCATGTTTATTCATTTAAACTAAATCTAGTCGTTTCTAGTATACCAGGAAGATTATATACTTGTATATGAAACGTGCATAAAAACATATGTATTAGAGTAGCATAGCTCATCTAAGAAGCAAATGCACATAAACATCAACGTTATACATACATTTTGAATATAAATGGAAATATCATAACTCATTTATTAAAATATATTACAGATAATAATCTGTAAGCCTTACTGACAAACACAAATTGATAAACCGTGCAGAGGCGTTATAATATGTATTACAATATGTAATTAGAATGGATGCCTCAAACACATGTCATTAAACCATGTTTTGCCGTATTACTATTTTTAATCAAAATTTGTTATTTTCGCCTATTTCTAATTCTCACACAGGCAGAGATGAAGAAGGTTTTCTCTTCTGAAGAGTACAGACTTCCCGAGGGAGGTAAGTCTACGGTTTCCTTTTAAAATAAGAAAAGAGCTCTATTAATGTCCATCGTGTTGAATTCGCTGTCAGTTATTTCTATGAAAGGATAGTCATTATGAGTGTGAACACATAGAAGCCAATGGCGTGTATCTACATGCAGCTCAACGAATATATTGAATAGTATATCTAACGCTCATAATTATCTATGTTGTATACACTCAGTCACCGCTAAGGTTGTCGGACGTACCGTCACCATCACCGGACCCCGTGGAACCCTCTCCAAGAACTTCAACCACATCAAGATCGACCTCAAGCTCCTCGAGAAGGGAAAGCTCATCCGTGCTGAGGTTTGGTTCGGAACCAAGGCCACCGTTGCCACCATCCGCACTGTGATCTCCCACGTCAAGAACATGGTCACCAGAGTCACCAAGGGATACGAGTACAAGATGAAGCTTGTGAACTCCCACTTCCCCATCTCCATCACCGTCGAGGGAAAGACCATTGAGATCCTCAACTTCCTTGGAGAGAAGATCACCCGCCGTGTGCCCCTCCCCGAGGGAGTCACCCTTGAGCGCCCTAAGGACATCAAGGATGAGATCATCCTCACCGGAAACGACATCAACGCTGTCTCCCAGACCGCTGCCAACATCCACGGAATCACCCTTGTCCGCAACAAGGATATCCGTAAGTTCCTCGATGGAGTTTACGTCTACGCCGCTGGAACCGTCGTCAAGGACGAGTAAATTCAACTTTATCAATAAAACGATTCTGTGCCTTTAAAATACGTTTTTTGACTGGACATGATTGATGTCTTCGCTATTTTTGATGTTTTCTGCATAGCCTAGTTTCTTCTATTGAGTGTTCTTTCGTATTATTGCCTCACTCCCGTAATATATGAGCCGTGGGACGGTAACGAAATAAGCTGGGGTGCGAGTGTTTCACAGTGTGACTATTAAAATATTTGGCAAGGGAATCAAGTGGAGTGGTGGTAGAAAATACTTGCAAGTGTATCGCATATTGGGGCGATGTACATGAATCTTCGAACGTGATTGTTTTCATGTCAACTGTTAGTATGAGTCTGTTTATTCAAACGTTAGTGTCATTATGTTCTGACTAGAAGGTGAGTCTCCTTTCGTCCTTGCAATAACTGTTTTAGTATCAATCAAAACTAAAAGTGTGTGTGAGGTACCTCCGTTTCTTTTCCTTTTTTGCCTCTGTATGCATGTAATAAAATAAAAAAACATAGATGTATGTTTGTGCATATGAAGTAACATTATGTTTTTTGTTTTTATCACGTATTTCTTTGTCTCTTTATTTCTTTGTTTGTCGTCTTTTTTTGCTTGTTTTGCTCATTGCATATTGTCAAGTTAGAGGAAATATGACAGTGTTTGATTAAAAATATCCTGGATAGTGAATGCATTTCCATAGAGTACAGAAAACTAGGAGAATAATGTTTTGTAAGAAGTTTTTCACCACCGAGATTCCTGTAAGTAATATATATGGTAGTCTTATACACTGCGAATCCGTTTTAATTTTTAGTATATACAAGTTTGTTGTGTTTAATTTAGCCTGAACTGTCAATATGCAGTTCGAGTGTATGTCTGCTATTTCCGAGTCGAAAATACATTTGAGTACGCCTAGGAATATATTAGATATATATATTATTCGTAAAGAATTGTTATACATTTAACTAATTGGCGTGCATGCAACACATTTACTTACTCAGGTGGCTTCCAGAGCCTTCGCGGCAGCCAAGAACCCCCTCAAGAAGCTCCCCGCTACTAGCATTGCTCGTGAGCTCGCTGAGATTAAGTATGTATTGGGTGTATTTCGGGATGAATGAACTGTGTACTAGAGCGTACATCACATTATTGATTTCAGATACATATTTGTACCTTGATTTGATATAACGTTCGCATATTTATTACGTTGCAGGAGTAACTGCATAAGCTCGTATTTCTCTTCTTTGTGTTTTGTTGCCCGTCTATTCTTCGTTCTCCTTTTCTGAACCATTATCATTATGTTTGATCTGTTTCATTCAGTATTCTTGATTTAATTCTCTCTGTTGTTATTATCATTACTCACTTCTAGGTCTGAGAAGCCTCGTTTGACGAAGTTGCAGTACTTCCGTGCTACTCGCAAGCCCTTCAACTACCCTGTGATTACCAAGCGCTCTGCTGCTGAGCGTCCTGCCACTGTGCACAAGTTGATGTCTGACTTGGAAGCGGAGGAATTGGTGAAGTTCCAGCAGATCCACCGTCTGTTGGACGAGTTCAAGGTCGGGGATAAGATCGCAGTGACTAGTCTTCTCGACCTCAATTCTAGGAAGCTCGAGGTCGTGAAGGGAATCGTCCTGGCAAAGCACTGCTGGAACTCCTACAAGGCGTCCTTTGTTATCAGGAACTGGACTCCTTTCATCGCATACGAGATTCACTACCCCTTGTACAACCCCCACTTGCGTAAGATCGAGATGGTGGAGGAGGCCCCTAAGAGAATGAGGAGGGCAAAGATCTACTACTACCGTCACCTCAAGGCCACCGACCAGAGGGCGCGTACCATTCTCTAATCATGTCCATGAATTTATAAGCCTCTTTTTCTCCGCTTTTTCTTCGTCTTTTTCTTACTCTTCATCCCTATCCTTCTCCTTTGACTCTCTCCCATGTTCTCCATCCCTCCTCCGACCCATCTCTTCTTCAGCCCCCTTTTATTTATTGATACAATCTGTACGTAGATTCCCCTTCTTTCCCTCTTCCTCGTCTAGAGTATCACTTCCTTGTGTTTGTGGTTACTTGTAGTAGACCGCCGTGAAGGGGACATTAGCTCAATAGCCAGTCGATTATTTTTGTATGCAACTCTCCCAGATTTTTTAAATGTCTCGTCTTTTGTCCAAATAGTGTGTACTGCTCCCTAATTGAATGTTTCAACCGAGTGACAACTATAGGGATGTTCTAGACTGATGTATAGATACATAGACACTGCCACCAAAAGTGGTTAGGGTACTATGGGATTCCACTTATATACTTATAGATAAAGAAAAAAAAATAAAACTCATACAGTTATATATCTACAGTTATATGTCTAGTGTCGTAGATTTGTTAATTTATTATGTCATGTCGCTTTTCATTGTTCAAGCGGATTCGTCTGCTGTACGTTTGGAGCGGTCATTGTGATCACGTTGGTTTTAGGACAAGTTTAGGAAATAGAATGTAGAGAATGCGTACGTATGTGTTGAATTTTATGATGTCTCGCCTACAGCATTTGCACGTGCAAATGATCCGTACTGACTCAGATATTTTTTCCTCATTTTGTTGACTGATATTTTGAATGTAGTTCTCACGTAGCTATATTTAAAAACAATGTAATGCATGTCGATTATGATTGTTTAATTTATTATAATGTTTTTCAACAATTCATGCATACGCGTATTTTGTTTTTTCATTCGAGCGATATCTCTCTAATTTTTTTTATGTTTGGGCTAAGGAGTCCTCTGTCTTAGTCTTTTTCTTATCTTTGTACTCCTCTTTTACGGATTTTTTCGTCGAAGTAGTGGACCTACAACACATAACCTATCACGCATGTACGTGTTTAAATTAGACTTATTTTTCATGATTATTGCTGTTAATTTTATTATGTGTGGCATGTTTTTTTCCGCTCACATTTTTGTATAGTTTTTGCTGTACGGACTTCCAGCAAGCCTTTCCCATTTTCCTATCGAATCTTAGTTCGCTTTGAATTCGATTATATCAATTTTGGGAAATTGCAGGCAGAGACATTGTTGTGATCTCCGTACGTGTGACTAGTTGTAAGTTAACGACGTAAAATAAGGGTATATGAGCAGAAGGAACTCACGGTCATCGTTGCATGACTTGTTCAACATAGATCCCTCAGTAGACGAAGAACCCCCGCAGTATGAACGTGGGAGAATACGAAGCGTTGATGGGTTTAATAATCTTCTTTCGTCCAATAGCAAGGCTGACGTTTCTTTGGACGTTGACGTGTACGACGAAGCGGTGAGAAATACGCAGAACTCTGGGGGAAGTTCTCGGGGGGAGGGAGAGAGAGGAGGGAGGGAATGGAGGGGGTGAGAACGAGGATCAAAATGACAAACTCACAGACATTGTGTCAGTGTTTCCTGCGAATGCACCTGGTGAGAGTTCTCCTGCAAGTCGAGTGAGCATAGGCCCTTCATACGACTTCCCTTCGCTTGAGAGTATGTTGAGCATGTGTTCGTCTACCCCTGCCAAAGCTCCTTCTGGCTTTTCTCCATCTAGTTCCTCTCCCTCCTCCTCCAGCGCCAGTCCTCTCCGCTCCCTCTCTCCTTCTCTTTCATCCCCACCGTCCCTGACGTCCTCCCCTTCCAACCCTTCACTCCTTGCAAGGAAAAGTCCTACGGATGGGAGTGCAGCAGAGAGTGAGGGAAGTGTGGGGAGTGTTACTTCGCATACATTCGCTGGGTCCTTCCTCCCCGTCATCTCTGAGTCACCTCCTTTCTCTGCCAACGCCACTGGGCCAGAATCATCAGGAAACCAGGATGATGGAGTCAGGATGGAGGACTTATACTTAGGTGCCTCTGGCATGCCTCGCTCCCCTTCCTCCTCCCCCTCCTCCTCCCTTTCTCCTCCCCTTCCTCCTCCCCTTCCTCCTCCCCTTCCTCCTCCCCTTCCTCCTTCGCCTCCCCCTCCTCTGGCGCTCTCTCTTCCCCTCTTCAATCTTACCCCTCATACGCCCTCTCCAACTCACCCTTAAATAGTATGGCGATCAAACAGAGTTTCCACGTAAAGGGGAGGCTCAGGAGTTCATCGAATATACATCTACCGAATTCAGAGACACCTTCTGGGACTAAGGCGTCTGAATCTAATACGGATTCGACAGAGAGAAGGACGCTCTTTGCTGGCAACAGAAATGGGAGTGGTGGAGTTCAAAGGGAGGCAGGTGCAGGGGCAGAGTCAGATGACCTGTTTGGAACTAAGAGAGGTGAAGACGGAGTAGGCGCAGGGCAGGAAGGGAGTGGAGGAGCAGGAGGAGGACTAGGAGGAGCAAGGAGTGGGTTGGGAGAATTGTATGGCCACCCTTACTTCAAGAGGATGGATGTCAGCATGCACTACGACGATAAGACGTTGATGGAGGGCGACAAAGAAGTGGACCTCGAGGTCATAGTAGGAAAAGATAGGGAAAGGGATCGCGTGCATCTCGAAGGAGAAAATGTCAATGCGGATGCATTTAACACTCTCTCTCCCGACGCAGCCAAGATGTTCTCGCACCCTTTATTTCACCATTTGATGACGAAGAAGGAAATGACTCAACTGGTCATGTCGAGCAACAAGTTCCTGGATTTCATCCCCACGTACAACACGATCCATTCGCATCTGACCTACGCCACTGGACAGTCCATCCTCATGATGTCTAATATGTTCAAGTGGTTCATTTCCTGCGTTGTCGGACTCTTCGTGGGGATGGTGTCGTTCGGATTGATGGCCGCAGTGAAAGAGTTAATGCACGCTAAAATGATCCCAGTCGATCACTTCATTGAACACGACGAGTGGGGAAAAGCGTGGGCTGTCTTCGCGTGCATCAACGCTGTGCTAGTGCTCATCCCGGCGCTCCTCATTGTTTATGTCCAGCCCCCGGCAGGAGGGTCTGGAATCCCTGCGATCAAGGCCTACTTGAACGGAAGCAACATCCCGTACACGTTCAGATCTAGGACGCTCATAGTCAAAATCGTCTCTATGGTTCTGGGCGTTGCCTCGTCCTGTCCCGCTGGACTCGAGGGTCCCACCATTCATGTCGGAGGAATGATCGGTGGGTGGATAGCTCAGCATGCGAAACTCATCGTGAGGAGGGTATTTTGTTGCGCGTATGAGGACGACGAAGTAAGAGATAGTGAAGACATCCCTGACTTTCCATCAATCTACAACCCATTGCCCTCGTCGGTATCTCAGGAAAACGAACAAGAGTCCTACATGGCAGGTGCGAGGAAGAACAGCGGAAGTAAGAGGATGAAACAAGCAGACGTTAACAACGAGCAGGCAGGGGGAAGTGCTCTGAGTGAAATTGCAGAAGAAGAGGGGAGATTGAACGATAGTGGCATGGAGAAGAGTCCAAGCGGTGCAGTGAGAAAGGAAGGGGGAGGAAAGAAGGAAGGGGAAGAAACGAGGGGAATGAGTAGAAATCCTAGTATATCTGATATGCCGTTTCGGTCTAGCTCAAAGGGAGGGATGGAGAAACGAACGCAGTCGCTCCTAGATCTATATACTCCTTCGTCTCCCTCCTCCGCCTACAGCTCCTCTCCCTTCTCCCCCTCTCAATACATCAATACTCCTCTCCTCTCCTCCTCTAGTATGTTGTCCAGTCCCCCATCCTCCCCCTTTCTCCGCGGCAGGTGGTGGGTCCCTCGTCTTCTGCTCTGCTCTCCACTTTTTCCTCTTCAGATATTCAAAGGCAGCTGGAGGAACAGAGCCAGATCATGGAAAAACTGAAGAAACAGATCGCCGAGCAGAAGAGCCTGGAGAAGAGAATCAAAGAGCTCAAAGATGAAGGACTGGGTAGCCTCTCCCCATCACCCTCCTCCGCTTCTCTCTCTCTCCACGAAGCATCCGCCTCCTCCCACCCCCTCGGAGACTCTTCTGTCCACCTTCACTTCTCAGACCACTCTCTCCCTGACCCCGTGCCTTCCTCTCTTGGTGATATCCCTGCCTCTCCTGGGTCTCCTACCTCTGGCGTTGTTAACATACATCTGGACTCTGAGCAACCTCCCAACCTCAACGACAATGACACCAATGACGATGACAGCAAGAGCAACAACAATAACAACAACGCCGACGTCAGCGGAGGCAATGGAGGCAACAGCAACGAGAGCAATGGAAACACCGGTGACGGGAAACACGGCGGTGAGAAAAGAAGTGTAGAACATGAGCGGCAGAATGATGTTATTGTGACAGATGCACAAGAAGAAGGGGACGGAGACGAAGACACGGAGGTTGTGCAGAACAACAGAACGTGGAGTAGAATGTCGGGCAACACGAACGACTCCACCTACTCCTACTCCTACTCTTCCACCGGATCCTCTACGATGAGCTCCACCACTGATGGAGTGGCCTTGCATTCGGAAAATCCTTTCATCACCCCATCCTTCTCTCCCTCGGAAATAGGTCGCATCAAGGAAGTGATGAAGCTGAGGAAGAAGATCAAGGAAGAGCATAGGAAGAGGGAGGAGGAGAGGAATCAGAGATACAGAGGAAACATCTTCGGGAACGATGAGTATGGAGACGACGGGAGTGAGCACTCCGACAGCGATCTCGATGAGCAGCTACGGCACACTATTGCTTCTGCCTCTGACACGATGATGAAGGACCGGATCAAAAGGAGGAGGGTGGGGTGCGGTCCCCGGTGGCTCAGGCGCATCTACTTCCCTTCGCTGCGCAACGACACGGACAGAAGAGACTTCATCACGATTGGGGCTGCATCGGGAGTGTCGGCTGCGTTCGGAGCTCCTATTGGAGGACTGTTGTTTGTTGTGGAAGAAGTCACAACCTACTTCAGCTCCA
This sequence comes from Drosophila quasianomalipes, assembly GCA_035043665.1. NCBI lineage: Eukaryota > Metazoa > Arthropoda > Insecta > Diptera > Drosophilidae > Drosophila > Drosophila quasianomalipes. Next base: position 9,922 of record JAWNMU010000680.1, read on the forward strand.
CACTCGCACTCCGCTCTCTCCTCGCATGCCTGCTAGCCACGTTCATGATGAACTTCTTCATCACAGGACTTGAGGTCAGTTACGGGTCTTCCTGGGGAAGGTTCCAGACCACATTCCTCTCTCTCTTTTATCCAGGATTCAGCAACCACTACTACTGGATCTACGAAATCCCCGCTTTCTTCGTCCTTGCTGTCATCTGCGGTCTGTGTGCTGCTGGGTTCACGATCATCCACGCACACATCGCTCGCCTCAGGAGACTGGTTCTGAAGGAGAACTGGATGAAGGTGTTGGAGCCCGTGGTTCTCTCTCTGCTGTGGTCTACACTGATCCTCTTCATCAACCTCGGTTACCCCTGCGTCGATGAGGGACAGCTGTTCGAGAGAGCTATCGAGAACTCTGGAGGGTCTGCACCAGAGACGTATGAGCCAGTGAGATTCAACTGCCAAGCGGGGGAGTACAACGCAATGGCTTCCCTCTCCCTAGTGTCGCAAGAGGTTGCTGTGCGCCATCTCTTCTCTTCGAGCGTGAATGACTGGCTGACGAACAAGGTGTTGGGTGTATGGCTGGTATGTTATGTGCTGGGGAGTGCGCTCTTCGATACCCAGAACCAAGCGATGGGGTTGGTAATATCGTTCATGATCATAGGGGGTGCATCGGAAGATTAGTGGGGAACTTCCTCTTCCAGTGCATTTCCCACACTTTTGAGCCAGGGCTTTACGCTCTGGTCGGTGCTGCTGCGTTCTACGGGGGTATTGCTCAGATTCCTATGGCTGCCTCTTTGATCATGGTGGAGATTACATCTGATCTCACTATGATGATGCCGGTTGTTTTCTCCTCCTACATCGCCACGCTCGTGTGCTCAATCTTTACGGAGCCGACATACGAGATCATCATCAGAGAGCAGAACATCCCGTTTATCCACGCAAACCCCCCTCACGAACTGCAATCAATGACAGTCTCTCACCTCATGGTCCCCGAGCCCATCTGCGTGGGTCTTATGGAGCCCGTTAAACACATCGTCGAGGTACTCACGACTTGTAAACATCAGTGCTTTCCCGTGATCGTGGCGATATGTGCGGAGGATAAGGAGATGGCCTCCATCAGCCTAGAGAACATGGTTGATGATGGAAAGAGAGACGGTGACACCAAGCTGTTGAAGATCAGCGCTCAACACAGGGGAGCCAACTGTGACAAGACTGTGTTTGGAATGATCAACCGAAAGCACCTCATCATGCTGCTTCACATCAAGATCTGGAGACCCAGCAGGTCCAAACTCACGGCCAACGAATTCTCTCGTCTTTTCCTCGATGATCCCCCTCCCCTCAGCTCAGTGTGCAGCCAGCTATCTAGCAGAGATCTCAAGTCCCGCATTGACATTGCTCAATTCGCGAGCAGAACTGTGTTCTCTATGCCCTACTACACAAACGCAGAGGCAGTGTACAAGATGTTTAACTCGATGGGAATCAAGCACATGCCTGTCATCGACGAGAGAAACAAACTCGTCGGCATCCTCTCGAAGCTGGAGTTATTGGAGCCAGTGATTGAGCATAAGTATAAACTCATCAAGGACAGAGAGAGGAGGATTTTATCTCAAGGAGGAAGTTCCAGGATGAAGAACATCGTCAAGAACTCCTCGGCAATTGCCGTGAGAGAGAAGATGGGACTCAAGACCCTGATCGTCCACCACGTTGAGAACAGGAGGAGATGTCGTTCGCAAAGAAGCACAGCTCCAGGTTGGTGTTGGATGATGAGTCTAGGCATGTACCTGTGTTTGAGAATCTCGGAAGGAGGATGAGGAAGAGAGATCTCAGCAAACCCAACATAGACGTGACAGATGATGATGATGATAAAAGGAAGGGGAAGGGGGAGGCATAGTGGAGGAGGTGGACGACGTGTACGACCTCAACAACACCATGTATGGAGACCTGTGTAACATCCAGGGTCAAATCACCCGGAAGAAGCAGCTCGAACAAGAACAACTGGGTCCAGCGGGAGGAGCGAAGAAGGGGCACGGAAAGGAGGAAGAGAAGAAGGAGGCGAAGGAGGTGAAGGAGACGAGAGGGTGGAAGGATATACTGAAAGAAACTATAACGGATACGATACATGGAACCAAGATCCACGCTCAGCTGGAGAAGATGAGAGAGGAACGCATGGAAAAGAAGGCTAAGAAGCAGGGACTGAATAACGGAGAGAAAGATGGAGGAATCAGAAAACGTCACCACCATCATAGACACCGCAGACACGGAGGCAGACAGCGCGCAAGGAAGAGAATCCGAACATCGAGTACTTGCCCAACGCACAAGGGGGAATCGACGGATCGACGCTCTACCATACCATTACTAGCAAGCTGGATCTGGTTAAGATGGAGGAGAAGATGGAGTTTGGCAAGAGGACCAAGATCACCGGCACTGAGCTCCACGACGATGCAGACGCCGCCTACGATGACAATAGTCAGATTTCGCATCCAGACATTCTGCAGACGCTCTCAGTCGGGAGTGATGAGGCAATAGAGATGGCGGACGCTTTGAAGAACCACAAGGAGAAGCACCACCGTAGCAAATAACGTCTCCCCGTCCTTTCTCACCCAGTCATCTGAATAATGTATTTTATCCCTATCACGTTTGTTTGTGTGTTGCAAGTATTTTCGTTCAATATGTATGTTTGTTTTTTTGTGTGTTCTGAATGCTGTTTTATTGTTTTTACTATTAGTTGTTCTTTTTGTTTCTTTTTTTGTGTGTTTATAGTATTTATTCATCTTTCGCATGTAATGTATATGTTGATTCTTTATTAGTTTGTTTGCTTTGCTTTTATGTTATTGATGTTCTTATATCTTGACTTGTATTCTATTTGTATTTGACGTTTTTTGTGTGGTTTTTATGTAAATCATAACTGTCGCAATAATTTTTGTGTGTTCCCCTTTCGCTCCTTGTATTTCGATTTGGTCGTAAATTGAAATAAGAGCGCTTGTTATTGTTGGATCGTTTATAGTGTATAGCCAAATCTCGAAATGCATGTTGTGACTGTCGTATTTTCTAAGTTCATCAACTATTCAATGTATATGTTGTGTGTATTTCATTTCTTTTTCTTTCATACTTTCATTCGTTCTTGCTCTTCGCTTGTTGTTTAGGTCATGTTTTTTCTGTTTTCATTCTTTTGTGTAATGTTAATTTCTTGAAGAACAACTCGAATTAGTTTCTTAAGAAGAACCTTTCCTCGGTAAAGTATGAATGTGTATGTATTTGAGCGCACAGTCGCTCACGTTCCGCTTCGTTTTAAGCCATACCTTGTCTCTCCCTCCTGTTCTTGTCCATCCATTCTTTGGAATCTGATTTGTTTGTTCGTGTTCTTGTTTTATTTAAACCTCATGTGTAATAATAATTTAACGGTTCTCAGAGTTAGTTGTTTTTTTCACATTTTTTGTATGTGTATGTTTTGTTGAGCAATATGTTCTCTAATATTTTTGTGATTTTCGTATATTCATTTATGTAAACCTATGTTTCATGTTCAACAAGTATAATTTTGTGTTTGTGTTCGCCAAAGGTTGTCTTTCTTTTGCTGACTTCTTCGTATTTTGTTATCAGCTTTCTTTGCGTATGTATAGATGAGTCTTTCCTTCTGTGTAAATAACTAGATGTATTCGCTGTGTTATCTTCAGCAGATGCTATGCTGTAGGCATTGTATGGGTCTAATATGCCTAACACCAGCGAAATAAATAGAATTCTGTTTCACTCGATTACTGTACTGCATCGAAAAGCAGCGTTAACGTAAAGAGACCGCGTATACAACAAGAGACATGAAGGTTCAATCGTATGACTGTGTGTATTGTGCGGAGTTCACGCTGTGTAAGATTTAGGAAATCGCAGTTTAGCTAGTAAAGATATGTCGGGACAAGTTATAGATGTGCACGTGCATTCTCCATGCGCTTGTATACCTTCAAGATGCTGTCTTGTAATATTGGTTGTTTATTGAGAAAAGAGCTGTGAGCACAGGAAAAAAAATAAAAACGAGTTGTAGGCAGTAAAAGCAACAGAGGGCGTGTGGAAAAGAATATGATCAATTGATAGAAGTTATAAATACACAAAAAACATTTGCATATATATGTAGTGTTGGCTTTATAGTTCTGCTTAAGCGGGTGAAAGTCACGAAAAAAAAAGAAAAAAAATAAATAAATAGATAAATAGATGTGAATAGTCTGCGCGTCTGACTGGTTGAAAACAAATCAAATGTTAACAACAGTCCGAATAATATAAACAATTCAAACATCAAAAGAAATTCAAGCATTAACAACAATCGAAGTGCAAGTATATACAAGAGAAGGTAGGAAAGGTAATAAGCCATATGAATTAAAAACAAACAAAAAAGAAAAAGAAAATACCAAAAACAAAAACAAAAACAAAAGCAAACACAAAAGCGAAGTCGGAGTGGGTAAAGAAAAGCACAAAGTAGCAAAGGAGAGATAATAAATACTAGAACGCATTGAAATTAAAATTAAAATTAAAACTGAAATTAAACTTGCAAAAGGCATTGATCTCAAAAGAAATGAGAAAAAGAGGGAAAGAAACTTATTAATAATACTACGGAACAAAGAATAATAGATACAACAGTGAAAATAAAAATAAAAATAAAAATAAAAATAAAAATAAAAGTATACATAAAAATAAAAATAAAAATAAAAAAAACTACGAAAATGTCGAAATAAGAATCGACATGAAAATGAAAACGAGCGAAAACGGAAGTGAAAATGAAAACGAAAAGGAAAATGAAAAGGAAAATTAAAATTAAAGAGAACACTAAAAAGGAAAAGGAAAAGGAAAAGGAAAAGGAAAACGAGATGAGCAATGTCAAGAGAAAAGGGAACCGACGAGAGAAAAAATAAGATAGATGAAGAGGGCGGGGAAGGAGAGGAGTCGAGAGGAAGGGGAGGAAGGGAAAAGAAAGAGAGGGAAAGGGAGACAATGGAAGAGAAAGGGTGGGAAAGGGAGGGAAAGGGTGGGAAAGGCAGGGAAAGAGAAGTAAAGGGAATTGAACGAATGGGAAAGATAGGGGGAGGGTGGGGGGGAGGGGTTGATGAAGAAAGGGGAAGAAGCGAGAGAGAAAGACAAAAAGAACAGGTTGGGGAAATGAAAGAATTAGACGGAAAGGGAATCGAAGAAGAAAAAGAGGGAAAGAGAGGGGAAGGCAGGCAGTTAACGAAAAGAACGTGCAGGAAAGGGAAAAAGAAAGAAAGGGGAGTGGGAAAAGGAGGCAGGAGAATGGGAAGGGAAAGGAATCGAAAGAACAGAAAGCGAAGGGAAAAAGGAAATTAAGAAAGGGAAGGAGGAGGCGAAAGAACGAAAGGAAAGAAAAGGAGGCAAAAAAAAAAAAGAAAGAAAAGAAAAGAAAGGGATCGAAAAACAAACAGAAGCAAAAGAAGCGGAAGAAAAGGAACAAAGAAAGATAAGCATGACTTAGTCTATGACTTAGTCTATCACTCAGTCTACCACTCAGTCTCTTCTTCCATACAATGTTTCTTCTTTCTTCTCTTCTTCCCTCCCTCCTTCCCTCCCTTTTGTTTCACTCCCCTTCTCTCCTCCCTTTCATCACGGTACATCTCGTATCCTCTTTCTGACCCCCCCATTCCCACATCCCTCTCCTCTTCCTCATCTCCTTATCTCCTCTCCTTGCCCTCTTCTTCCCTCTCAACTGCCCCCCTCTTCCTCCCTCTTCCTCCCTCTTCCTCCCTCTTCCTCCCTCTTCCCCCCTCTTCCTCCCTCGTCTTCCCTCCCCCTTTCTTCCTCCACTCTTCCTTCCACTCTCTCCCATCTGTATGGGTGCATGAGTATGTCTGCATGTATTGAAGATATGGGTAAACGAGCAGTAGTGCTAGGTCACTCTGACTCCTCTCTCCCATTCGCATCTTTTCAGCAATCATCTCTTCCCTTCTTCTCTCTCCTCCTCTCTTCTCTCTTCTCTCTCCTCTCTCCTCTCTCCTCTTCCCATGCCCCCTCCTCTCTCCTCTCCTATCTTCTTTCCTTCTTCAGTCCCCTCTGTTACCTATCCACTTCTCCCCTCCACTCCTTCCATTGCGTTAACAGTCGCTTCCTCCCCCACACTCCCTTCTCCTTCCCCTCCTCTTCTCCACCCCTACCCCTCCTCCCTCTCTCTAGCACATTCTCTAGCAACAACCTCCGTTCTGTTCGTGTTTAGTCTCCTTGAAGTCGATAGTCATTCTTCCGTTGGGCTCGTTGGACTGCGTGTTGGGCCCCTCATTGTTTCTGTTCAACATGTGTTTTGTCAATTCCAAGAACACTCTAGGCACATTCACTCCAGTCTTCGCAGAGCACAACACATGCAGAGCACCCACACTCGCGGCATAGTCGTTCGCGGTCTGTTCGTCGACCTGTCTCTGCTTGGCGATGTCGATCTTGTTTCCGACGATGATCAGAGAGATGTTGTTTCCAACTGCTTTCTTGAGCTCCTTCACCCAGACCTGAACCTTCACGAATGAATCTCTGTCCGTAATGTCATACACCAACAAGGCTCCATCCGCGTCACGGTAGTAGATGGGGCCGAGGGCGTGGAATCTCTCCTGTCCAGCAGTGTCCCATATAGAAAGCTTAATTGTCTTCTTTCCAATGTTTATCGACTTGTCCAAGAATGAAGCCTGCAAAGTTGAATCCTGTTCAGGTGAAAAAGTGTTTCTCACAAAACGCAAGCAAAGGCAGGTTTTACCAACACGTCCCTCACCAAGTAGTACAACCTTATATGAAGTAACCGACATATTATTTACGTTTCTCTGTAGGTGGTAAAATAAGCAGGAGTGGGTTCCTTTAGAAACTAGATTCTCCTGCGGAGCATAAATGAGTACAAAAAAATTTCCACAATGTCGATTCAACAGAAATAATTAATAGGATGGGCAAAAAGAACAGTGATAGTGTTAGAGAAGAGTAGAGACTGAATGCTGATTATTTGTTTGTCTGGAAGAGAACAAAAAGATGACGAAGAAACTGCATAAATCAAGTACTAAGAAATGTTGCACTCTTCTGTTCATTTTCAACTGTGTGGAACAAAAAAATCTCTGGGTCCAAATCAAATCACGCGTCCTTCTACAAAAAAATTGAGTATACTAAATGTACGGACAAATTCGCCAAACAGAAAACGAAACAGTTAATATAATATTATCGTGGTGCAGGGGAACTAAATGGTTTGGGTGGCATATATTCAAAAATGGAGCAAAACATTTCATTGCACAAACGGTCATTTTTCCAATACATTTTTTTCTCTCAAGTTGAGAATAGGATATGCTGATGCATACATTTGCTTTTATATTTAGATATGTAAAAGTCAGTAAATGTTTTGAGTGTTATCAATTGTAATGCCCATATGTTTTTTTTTCGTGGGGCCGTGTGGAATGTGTCTTTCTTAAGTCTGAACAGTAAATAGTTCTCAATAGTTCTCAAATGCTCCTTGCTCACATGTTTACTTGTGGATATCTCGATCATGTTGTGTTTACAGATTCCCATTCGATGTCGTCAGGGTCCCAACAGGGGAATCAACGGACAAGTAAACGAAATGTCATAGATATGGTATTATTTCCCCCGGTGATGGATACTCGTTCTTTGAGTGCAGATGGTTCTTCCTCTTTTGACATCGCTTCTCTATACTCGTGTATTGACAACGATTTGTCTACTCTTTTGCAAATGAAGTTTTCTGTTTTCTGGGACTATGTGTCACGTGATGCTACGATAGGGAAGTACATTGACTCGTTCTTGATGAACGTGCGTAGTTTGTACGAAGGAGGGTCGGTGAAGGGTGTTGGGAATGTGGGACAGAACACTGAATCTAAAGCATTGCTAGAGAGCATAGTGAGAAAGACTTTGTTTCTTCTTCTTAGGATATCGCGACACAAGGAGAGCTCGTTGGATGAAATGAGCAGAGATACCCATGGAGGAATCCTGAGAACGAAGAGCCTTCTGAGTGCACAGAGCTTGATAGACATGAGTTGTGTCTATGGACAAACTAACAAGGACTTGGCGAAGGAGATCGTTCTTAACGTCCTCGTCTCCTGCCCCAGAAGGGTCCTCGAGCTATCCCAGTCCTTTGAATTTATCGCTTCCTCGATTGACGAAGTGAACGAACTAGCTGTGTCTATATGTGGAATAAAGAAGGAAGGAGAGGAAAGGGAAGGGGAAGGGGAAGGGGAAGAGGGAGAGGAAGCAGGGGGAGGGGACTGGGAAAGGAAGAGGCAGAGGTATTGATACGGAAGATAGGAGATACAGTCTTCTCTCTCTTCTCCTTCGTCTCCCTCCTCCCCTCTATCTCATCTGCCTGTATCGTTTCATCTGCTCTTCCCTCCTCTTCCTCCTCCTCCTCTTCCTCCTCCTCCTCTTCCTCCTCCTCCTCCTCCTCCTCCTCCTCCTCCTCCCTTCCTCTCTCTCTCATCACTTTATTCGACCTCACCCTCCCCCTACTCTTCCACTTCTACACCTTCTCTGCCTCCCCTTCCTCCTCCTCACCCCACTCCTCCTCCCCCTCTCCCCGCTCCACCTCCTCCTCGTCCAACAGATTCGGGGGAAGTGGAAGGGGCGTTGGTGGGGGCAGTGGAAAGAACGACCCAGAGGAGAGAGACGACTTGTCTTGGTTGTGTTCCCCTCTTCTCCATCAGCCACTCCGATCCATCTCGGAGGTATTCGCCACTCTCCTCGCGCATGCTTTCCTTTCACCATTCCACCTCCTTCGCCTCGACTCCCCTCCTCTCTCTCGCCCCATCACTCAGAAGAAAAACGGGGGTGCGAGTGGAAATATGAATGCGCAACAAGGAAACAGCGACGATGAAGACCTCGTTGAAAATACTATGGGCCTCTCCCTCGTCTCTCCTCTCTCCTCTCTCTCTCTGGAGACTACACGCACACGTCCTCTCTTCCTCTCCCCTTTCCCTCTCCTCATCTTCCTCTTCCTCTCTCCTCCTCCTCCTTTTCTTCCTCCCCCTCCTACGTCTTCTACAGCACCTGTATTGTTTCGTTCGTTGATTTCTTCTCTCTCCAACGAAGATCATTCGTTAGAGTCCGTGTTCTGCCTCGCTGTTGATCTCTCTCGCCTTCCCTCCCTTCCTCTCCTCAGTTCATCCGTCCTTCATCTACAAGAAATTCATCTCCTCTTCCTCTCCCCACCCCTCATCGCCCCTGTCCTCTCCCTCCTCCTTCGCCTCCTGCTCCCACTCCCCTCTATTCTACCCAGGGTGCCTATACGCTTTCATCCTTCGTCAATCGGAGCTCCTCCCCTTCCTGACAGCGATTGCCAAGGCGCCTTCCTCTACCCCCACTCCCTCTTCTGCCTTTGGCTCTCCCTCTGAGTCCTCGCAGTCCTCCTATTCCCCCTCCTCTCCCTACTCCAGCCCCCCGCTTGACCTCCTCCTCTCTCTGAACCGCATCTTCCTCCCTCCCCGCCTCTCCCTCCTCCTCTCCACGAGTACCTCTCTGCTTCGTGAAGTGCTTCCGTCCCTCTCCTCCAAGCCCCCCTTTAAATCCATTATAGCGGAGGCAGAGAAGGCGGCAGGGGCGAAGGCGGAGGGGCAGAGGGCAGGGCACACCGGAGGAATGTTGGATGAAGAGGATGAGGACGAGGTAGGGCGGTTCCAACGTTTCTTGGAGGAGAGTGGAAGAAAGGTGAAGGGAGGCTTAGATGTGGATGCTGCTCTGGGGAGGAGAGGAGTTGCTCTCCTAGCAGGAGGGTCGCAGAAGGATAAGGATGTCGCGAAGCAGAGACTGAACAAATGGCTGAACGAGTATGACGATGACTACGATGATCAGTTGGACGACTACGCTTTCTCTATGGACAAAGACGAGGAGGAACAGGAAGCCAGAGAGGGGAAGGTTGTGGCTGAGGGAGTTGGAGAAGCTGTCGGGGTCAACCGACCGAACGATGCTCGTGGACATTCGGGGAGAAAATACGAACAAAATGACACAGGAGCAGGACAACAAAATGGAAATATGAATGATCGTAGGGCGAACACTTCAGGACATAACAGAGGAAACAACCAATACAGTAATAGCAATAGCAACAATACCAACAACAACAACAACAACAACAACAGACAGCAACAACAACAACAACAACAACAACAACGATACGAATAACAGAAATGGCGGTAGCAAGGGTGGGAAAAATAGCGGAAGCAACAGCATAGGAAGTGCGAAAGACGTAGGAAGCAAGAAGTATGATATGCCCAGTAAAAAGGCATTGGAGGGAATGGAGGATGGGGACAAAGTGAAGCAGAAAATCAGGATCAACCAGAGTAGGAAGACGGAGAACAAGGGAGCCATGGGCAACCACAACAGAAAGGAAATGAGCGCCAGGAAGCACAAGGGCTTCGTATAGACCCACCACCGCACCGTCTCTTCCTTCCCCCACTCGCCTCTTCTCTCTCTCCCTCTCTCTTTCTTTCTCCCTTCCCCCTAACCTTTCTAACTCATCCCTCTCCCTCCCTCTCCCTCTCTCTCTCCCTCGCCTGCCCCGGCTCAAGTAGTCTGTCTGTGTCACTTATTTATTAGTCCTCGTTCCTCCCCTCTCCCTTTCCTCCCTTTCCCCTTCCCCTTGGTACCACCCTCCTTCTCTCATCTCTTTCCCTCCCTTCTCTTCCCTTCTCCTCCCTTCCCTTCTCTTCTCCCTTTTCTTTTCTTTTCTTTTTCTGTCCTTCGCTTTGTTTTGTTTTAATTTTTCTACTCCTTATTGATTTCTGGCTTGCTCTTATTGGGCTGAACTGTCCGTTCTATCGGAGTCAGTGGATAATTACCATCAACGATGACTGGTCAACTACAGTTCACTCCGTCGATGTATGTATACAATCCAATGAATGCCTCTGCTACCAATAAACAAACCTTATGCTATGCCTTCCTATTCCACGTATAACTATTGTATGTGTGCTGTGTATACGCCTGTGCTCCCTCCTATTCAGCAGTGTTTCCATCTATGCACTGCATCTATTTGTGTAGAAGAAGGAACAAGACTACTTTAATCATCGTCGGCTAGGTAGAAGAAGTACATGTCATTCGTTACTTCTTCCGACTGTTGATATGAAGAATATTGTTTTACTGTTGATTCTGAAAAAAGAAGATAAGGCTGCAGTTGATTGATTGCGAACAAAGAAGATAAACTATATGAGAAAGAGCGTGTGTCGATCAGACAAATGTCCACAAGCCAAAAAATAATATTTATGAAAACTGAAAACTGAGAAAATCAAGAACGTTAAGAACGTCAAAAAGGTTAAGAACTCAAGAACATCATGAATGTCGAGAATGTGAAGAACGCTGAGACTGATCAGAAAGATAGACCAGTTAAAGGCCGTATATAGGGCACAACATTTTCGAATCACAAGTATCTTAACAAGAAGCGACGTCTTCACAAAAATCCAACACCAAGGGGTAGAGATGTCGGAGCGAAGTCCATAATAGAAAGCCAGGGTAGTACGAAAGGAATATAAAAGCAAGCACGCGATCAGCAAAAGTAAAAGAAGGGACCAGATAAGAAGCAAAACAAAACACACAAAACAAAAAATAAACAAAAAGGATTGGTAAAAAGAAGGGTTATATTAAAATTGTAGTATATTGTTGAAATCAACTTGTTAAAAGAAAAAAAAACAAAAGGAAAAACTACGCATGCAAATAAGACTGTGCGGAATGCACGTTGAGACAATAATTAGATACGACAAAAGATAAACAGAAAGAAGACGTGTGCTGAGCAGATGGCATAGCTCGGCACAGGCGCCGGACAGGGAAGAAACCCTTGGCGCACAAAACAGATACACACAACGATGTTTTCCATGTAAACCAGACAAGGAGTGCGAAGGTGGTGATAGGAAAGCGGTGATCGAATAAAGCAGTCGGGGTTGCTGTTCGATCAAAATACAGGTACGACTAGCTAAAGGAACGAGCAAAGCCCACCTGTGGAAAGAGACCTGGCAGAAAACAGCAATAGGGTAGAAGAAGAACGAGAAAAGGAGGTCGAGTTGTACGAATGAACCCAGGACAAGGGAAGGAAGCACAAAGAAAAAAACCAAGTGGATGAAAGGGGGAAATGAGGGAGAGTAATGAGGGCGACATTCGGTCAGAGGTTGGTTTGAAGGTGGGAGGTGGAGACAACGAACGATGGTCGGCTGACGACTCATTCAGTTAAACGCACGATCGGCGGGTACAACGCAGAATCCATAGGGAGAGTGGGAAGGAAAGAGGGGCACGGGGCAAACTCGAAAGGAAAAGAAAGAAAAGGAAATGGAAGAGGAAAAGGAGAGGGAGAAGGAGAAGGAGGAGAGGGAGAAGGAGGAGAGGGAGAAGGAGGAGAGGGAGAAGGAGAAGGAGAAGGAGAAGGAAAAGGAGAAGGAGAAGGAGAAGGAAAAGGAAAAGGAGGAAAACGAAAAGGAAAACGAAAAGGAAAACGAAAAGGAAAACGAAAAGGAAAACGAAAAGGAAAACGAAAAGGAAAAGAAAAAGAGGAGGCAAAGAAAAAGAATAAGCAAAGCAAGCGCAACATAAAATAAAGAAATAAAAATAATAGGGGGAAACCACAACGAAAATAAAACAAAGCACTAAGAAACAACACAAAACAAAAAAGAAAACAAAGGAAAAGAAAAACTACATGCAGAATTGAAACCAAAAACAAAAATGAAAAATAGAAACGAAAAAAGAAAAACGAAAAACGAAAAACGAAAAACAAGAATAAAAAATGAAAAATGAAAAATGAAAAATGAAAAATGAAAAATGAAAAATGAAGAATGAAAAATAAAACATAAAACATAAAAAAAACAAAAAAACAAAAATTGAAAACCACATGTTATGCGATAAAAAAAAATAAAAGCGAACATTATAAGAGAAGTTGAAAGCTAGGAAAGAGGGAGGTAAAAGAGAGGGGGTGGTGGGGGTGTTCGAGGCCTTGAGCTCGTGATAGATGAGCACAAAGAGAAGGGGAACAAGGGCAGAGCAAACAGAACTACAAGTGCATTCATATTTCCCAATTGATATGAGTGTGAGTCACTGTTGTACGTTTCCTCCTCTCCTTCGCCCTATGCAGAGCACTCGACGATAGCCCCCCCTCTTTCCCTTTTCTCCTCTGCCAATCAGTCTATTCCCGTCCACTCACTACCCCACCGATCTCCCCTCTCTCGCCCACTCCTATTCCTGCGCACACACGCACACCCATACAAGTACAAGCATGCATGGTAGACATGCAGGGAATCCTCCTCGCTCACCCCTCGTTCACTTATGTACTACTACCCCTCACGTGCCCTCATTTGCCTTCATGTGCCCTCATGTGCCTTTATTTGCCTTCATTTGCCTTCATTTGCCCTCATTTTCCCCTCACTCGCCCTGGTCGCCCACACCTTAAGTCCTCTAGTACCTTCTCATCGATGGCCACGATCAGCCCTTAGTGTGGAGTCATCGATGGCCACGATGAACCCTTAGTGTGGGATCATCGAGGGCCCCACTCCACCCCAACCGAGGAAGCTCCGAGCTCCCATGTTCAGTACTCTGTCTCCCCTCTTTCTCTCTCCTTTGCGTTCCCATATACCTCCATATACCTCCCACCAGAAGTGGCCTCCCTTACGTACTGGGAAATGTAGTGCGGTGTGCGTGTGGAAAGATACCATGTAGTTCATAACAACACAGTCACACATACACACGCACATACACACACACACACACATACACTCACACACACACACACACATACACATACGTCGAGTGGGTACGGGAAAGAGAGGATGCTAACAGGAGAAGAGAAGAGGTGGGGAGAAGAAGAGGTGGGGAGAAGAAGAGGGGGAATGAGGCAGAAGGTGTGGTTCGGGTGGTTCGGAGGCGGCAGCGTAAAAGATTATATGAACGATCCATTAGAGGAGGAGGAAGCGGAGGGTGAGGGCGAAGGAGAGTTGGAGTAGTATGAAGGCTCTACTCCAGTGATAAACGGATGTTCGAGTGCTTTATCTGGGGTTATTCTAGTCCTGGGATCCCACCTCAAGCACCTGCGAAGAAGGGACATGAAAGAGGAGTCTGAGTTCTTGACGGCCTGTGCGAGGTCCTTGGTCCCGGGCATCCTCGTCTTTCCCCTGCTGTTCGACACCACGAAGGGGATGTTGTTCTGGTCGAAGAACGCCTTCCTCCTCGTCGACACCTGCAGTACTCTTTTAGGAGGGAGGCCTATAACTTCCATGATGCACTGGAGCTGCTCCGTCTCGTCCTCCCCAGGAAACAGAGGGTAGCCTGTGCATAACTCTGCGAGGATGCACCCGAGGCTCCACATGTCGATGGCAGTGTCGTAGGGCGCCCCCAGGATAACTTCAGGAGCTCTGTAAAACCTGGATTGGATATACGTGTACACCCTCTCGTTCTCGAAGCAAGACGAACCAAAGTCGATCACTCGAATCACCGACTTGCTCGTGCTCTTCAGAAGAATGTTTTCCGGTTTGAGGTCGCAGTGGATGATATTCTCGGTCTGGAGGAACTTGAGGCAGTTCAGGACCTGGATGGCGATCTTCCGGATGAACTGGAGGTGCATGCCTCGGAAGTTGTTTTGTTTTATGTAGTCGTAGAGGTTGAGGGAGAGTGGCTCGAACGTTATGCAGAGGTGGTTGCGGAAGTAGAAGTATCCCAGTACCCTCACTATGTTGCTCTTGTGTTCCTTGTCGGACAACATGAGGTGTTCGAGAATCTTCACCTCGACGAGCGCTTGGTGGTGGAATCTCTTCTTGTTCCTGATCATTTTGAGTGCGACGACGGAGTCCTTCTTGTGGTCGTACGCCTTAACGACTTGTCCGAAAGACCCTCTGCCAAACACACCTAGCACCTCGTACCTGAATTCCACGTGATCTCCAGTGACAAACTTGTAGTCTCCGTGTTCGTCGTCGTAACCGTTGTTGTTTCCTGAGTGTGGTATTCCCTGGATCTTCTTCGCATTCGCCCCGATAAACCAGATCTGGGGATACTCAAAGATCTCGCTCTGTTCGAAGGCGCTTAGCTTGTTCCCGTATCTACGCAACACATCTGCGGCAGTTACGTGGGGACGCACAACATTCGATGGGCGAGAAGAGGAGGAAGAGGAGGAAGAGGAAGCACAAGAGGAAGAGGAAGATGAAGAGGGAGTGGGGTTGGAGGAAGAAACTGATGAAGATCCTCTCCTAGATTGCTGAGCAGAGGCTGAGGTGGAGGAAGAAGAAGAAGAGGAGGAGGAGGAGGAGGAGGAGGAGGAGGAGGAGGAGGTAGATGAGGAGGGGTTAGAAGACAACGACAGAGATCCCATTGAAGAAGTGACACTGTTAACTCCACCAGAAGAGGAAGAGGACTTGTTAGATGAAGTGAGGTACTTGGACCCAGAAGACGAAGAGGAAGAGGAAGATGAAGAGGAAGATGAGGACGAGGGAGTGGCGAGGGATGAGTCGGTGCTGTTGTTGTTGCTGTTGTTGCTGCTGTTGCTGTTGGACTTCTGGTTGTTTCCACTGATGGAAAGACCAGCAGTAGCGATGGCAGAGGAGGAAATGGAGGAGGAAGAGGAAGAGGAAGAGGAGGAAGGAGGAGACGTGTATGGCTGAGAATGGTTGTTTTTGAGTGAAGTGGAAGCAGAGAAAGAGGTAGGGGAGGGTTCGTTTGCAAGAGGATCGGAGGAGAGTGAGGAGGAGAGGGAGGAGGATATGGCAGAAGAGACCGAAGAAGAGATGGAAGAGGAGACAGAGGACGACAGAGAGGAGGAGGGTGAGTGGTTCTGTACATTTATGAGAGGGAGAGTAACGCCTGGATTCGACGATGAGGACGCGTGGAGAGGAGAGTTCTGAGACGCACCCCCATTCCCACTCCCATTGCCTGCAGTGTGAGATTGGGAGTAATCACTGGAGTCCACATGTTGCAGCACAAGCCCTCCCTCACCCCCATATGCTCCCCTCCCCTCCCCCTCCTCCTCCTCCTCCACCTCCACCTCCCTCTGCACTTGAAAATAAAGAGCTCCCATCCGAGTGAGTGTTGTTGCTCCCAAAGGACGGTTGTATATGGTTGTTGCCCGTAGATATTTGGTGCATACCTACGGTGGGGATGGCGTTGTTGTGGGGGAGAGAGTGTGCGGGATAGGGGAGGGAGGAGGAGGCTGGGTTGTAAGAAGCAAACGAAGAGGCGATGGAAGACGAGGGGTAGGAGGAGGAGGGGTAAGAGGAGGACGGGTAGGAAGGGGGGAAGAAGATCGACTCGGTAGACTTAGGGGAGTATGCGGATGGTGCATTAGAGGAGGAGGAGGAGGAGGAGGAAAGGGAGGAGGAAGAGACAGACGAAGAGGAGAGCGTGGTAGAAGGAACATTGGAAGAGGCTATCGACATGGAAGAGAGAAGTGGAGAAGTTACCCCCGACCCACTTCCGACAGACTCAGTCTTTGTCAGAACGTGAATCGGACCCACTCCCCCTATGCCCCCTATGCCTCCCATTCCCCCCATTCCCCCGTTTATTCCCCCTGTGTTCGAGGATCCATCTCCCTGAGTCCCCCCATTCCCGTCCCATCTCCCCAACCAGGTAAGGGAGCCGGAGGAAGCGCATGCGTCTGTTGCTGGTCATAGTAGAATCCGTGGAGGGGGGAGGGCCGACAGAGGAGAAGTTGGAAATAGTGGCTGACCCCATGACTCCCATTCCCATCCCTCCCATTCCCCCTCCCATCCCTCCCCCACTCCCGACCCCATCCCCATTCCCCCTCCACTAGACGTGAGGTTCGATGCATTCGAGTGCATCCTCCTCGGGACGCCAGGCGCTGTCCCTTGTTGTTGTTGTAGCATGTATTGCTGCTGTTGTTGTTGTTGCTGCTGTTGCTGCTGTTGTTGCTGCTGCTGCTGCTGTTGCTGTAGTTGGGGAGGCAGCTGTTGTGCTTGGACGTACTTCCTCTTCGAAGTAGACCTTATCTGGGGCAGAGCGTCAACTGAGTACTTCTGTGTGTTATTTGACATCTCTTGCTAGACGATCTAGTTATATTTTTGTATTGCTCTCTTTCTATCTTTCTCTTACCTATGCAAACCTATCAAACCAATGTTTATGTATGCAACTACTACGCTTTTAAGCTTAGATAGCAGGTTACTATACGAAAAGCTAACTTCTCAACTAAACCAGTGGTTGAAGCACCGAGAAAGGTTGAAGTAAGATCTGATGTGATATAATTCAAACTGGGAATAGGATGAACTTGTTAATTCTCCCTTTGCAACTCAAATTTCTCTTTTCTTCGCTAGACCCTACTCTTTTATCAATGAGAGCAACAAATAATCCCGCTAAGACCAAAGCTACTTCACAAATATGATTTGGTGTGCGATTGAATAAGCCGTGCAAATTCCAACCAGAACGGAAGACCAATAAAACAACCTTCAGATGTTGTTGCCTATGCACACCAGAAAATTGAAGTCTTTGCGAGCAAGAATAAAAGTATAGTGTGATCAACTGTTAGTTCTGCAAGTATGTATAAATCATGTCGTTTACAAAGAAGGATGGGTGCTATATGATTAAAGTAAACAATATTTTAAAACAACATTATTCGAGTGTAAAACATATCTGGAAAAATAGAAATCTGTCTCGCTTGCTCACGAAATAAAAAAGAAAAACAATGTATACATGTAAAACAACATGCATCACAAGTTTCACGGTCAAATGTGTGTACATTCGCAATTAAAAAATCAAATGTAAAAGAGTATGTAGCGAACAAAGAATAAATCAGCTAAACTCCGCAATCGCTTTCAATATAAAAAATCATAGCATTTGTGTAGCACACGAAAACGAGAAAAGTACTGAAATGGGACTGATGTGTATAAAAAATACGCATATATGTGAAGAGAAAAAAATGGAGTAAATGTATAATAGATAGGAGATCCAAAATGTTTGAGTTGTTCTCAATGAAAGAAGCTGAGGGGGAAATGATAAGAGGAGATTTGGCAAAAAGCTCAAAAAAAAAAAAAAAAAACGGCGAAACCGCATTCGAAAGATTTTTGTGATAGATATTTCCAATGTCAAGTATAGGTTCTACTGATATAATAGGTAAAAGTATTCCATTTAGCATGTGTGTATATGTTGTATTAATGAATATGGATTGTTGTGTTGAACCTGTGCATGATTTAATCAACCACTGGTTGAATTGCTTGTCGTGCTCATTTCCAACTTCACAAACTTGGAATTTGTTAAACAACAGTGTGGATGCATAGGCTATGGTATTATAACGTTGAAAAGAAAGGAAATGCAGACCTCGCGAATAACTGTATTGTTGACGAGTACATCTGTTTTGCATGCAGGCTCTATTGCCTCAGTGTTGAACCCTTCAATGAAACGTAAGCCGGAAGTGAAATGTTCATTTTAGCCCATAGTGAGCGAATACATAAAAAAAAAATACTGACTGCAGCAGAAACGAGAACGTGGGTTGGATGTTCGGGATGTATTTTATTGAAGACAAAAGAGTATCAATAAACTATTGTGAAGTGGTCATTGGCTAAGTGCAAGTGTCAATGTAAACTAAATGAATTTCTAGGGGACCAAGTAGGCATCGAATAAAAAGCAAAGGTAACAAACTAGACGAGTATAAATAAGTAGAAGGAAACACAAAGAATAAGTTCCCGTTGTGAAATATATTAGCGTGCTAGTAAGCAAGGGAAAATGAGAATAAAATCTCATGTTCTGATTAGTTGGAGAGGACGTTGATGGAAAGATCGCTAGAGTAGATGAGAGAGTTAGCGGCAGGGCCGAAGGAAACAGAGGAGAGGGTTCCTTCAGAGACAGAGACCTCGGAAATCTGTTTGAGGGCCTTGGTAGTGGCGATAACAAGCTGGGAAGCGCTGATAGCTGAGGTGTAGGACCCAGAGGCATCGATGGAAACGTCGAGGACAGGGCTAGAGAGAGACAAGGAAGACACATTCTTAGAAGATCTCAAGTCCCACAGCTTCACTTCTCCCTTCGCCTCCTCTCCCTCTCCTCCAGTGATCACGTAGTAACCGTTCTCACTGTGGGAGAAGCAGTTGAGGGGGAGGGAGTGGAGAAAGTGGCAACGACTGACCCACTGCGGATGTCGAAGAGGGAGAGGGAAGAAGAGTGGGCAAGGGAGATCAACGACCCGTCGGGGTGGAACTCAAGCGAAGAGACAGGGGAAGACAGCCCACCGAAGGTTTCCCTCTTCCTTCCGGAGTCCACGTCGAAGAGCGACCAGGAAGCATCGTTGGCAGAGGCAGCGAGGTAGGAGCCGGATGGGTGGAAAGAGAGAGAGGAAACGGAAGCATTAGGGAAGTCTAGCGAAGCGACAAGTTCCCAGTCAGAGGAAAGAGAGGAAAGGGAGTCGGAGGAAGTGGACTGAGAAGAGGAGTAAATCGAAGGCCAGGAGGAGGAGGGGTGGAGGAAGAGCGGAAGAGCTTGGCGGATGAAGAGGAAATAGTGGAGGAGGAGGAGGAGGAAAGGGGGGCAGCAGAGGCGAAGACGGGGAGGGTAGGGTGGAATTTGAGTGAGGAAATGGAGTGAGAGTGGGTATCGATGTTGAAGAGGGACTTCTTCGCAGCCACGTCAATGAACGACACCACTCCGTCCTCTCCTCCTGCGATTGCGAGGGGAAGAGCGTTGTGTACTGCTAGAGTGCTCACTCCCTTCTCTCCCTTTCCCTCCTTCTCCACGGCAACAGAGGAGGAAGAGTAAGAGGCAATGGTATCCGCAGAAGCCACCTTCGAAGCGAGCTCCTTGACCCTCGTTTTCCTAGCCTTTCCTCCCAGAGACTGCTCCGTCTCGGCAATCTTGGCAACGACAGAGGCGGAGATCCCGGTGTCCTCGTTGTCCACCATCGCAGTCGAGTCAGAGGAAGAGGAGGAAGGGGCAGAGGGCCCAGCAGACTTGGAGATCTCCCTCTGCACATTTGCGTTCACATTAGCGAGGAGAGCGCGAGCCTCGTCCCTCTCCTTGATGAGGCGAGCGACGACACGGCAAGAGGCATCGTTTTGGTACAAAGCATACGCCAGTTGAGTGCGGAGAGACTCGTGCTGCTTTTTCATATTGTAAGTCTCCAACAGCAAAGCGTCCCACTCAGTCTGCAAAATGTTAAGTACTGCAGGGAAGCTGGTGGCAGTAGCAGGGCGAGGGCGAACGATAGGATTAGAGAGCTTAATGGAAAGAAGATCCTCCGTCGTGAGGGGTTGGGAAGTCACAGGGCAAGTTCCAGTTGACTCAATGTGCTTCTCGATCAAACGCTTCTCAAACACATGACCAGACTTAAGAGAGACGACAGGTTCATCAGGGACAAGTCCTGAAATTGCACAAGTTGCCATCTAGTGTATAAAATATATTGATGGTGAAAGTGAAGAACAGGTAGATTCATCTGGGTTAATTAAATGCTTTGGGGGGGGATAAATGAGGCATGTTTAACAAAAAAAGAAAAGGAATGCACGTTTCATCAGGGAATATTAAAGTGGTTTTACGTTCGTTCCAACGAATTGAGTAATATCTCTGAAAAACGTGATCGTTCTATGAAAGTTCGTTGTTCAGCTAAAAAAAATCTCGTGAAGAAAATGTGCATTGATTAATAGTCGGTAGAAAAGATACAAAGTATATTCTGAATAGTAGTACTGCGGACAAGACGGAAACGCAAAGATGGTATGTCATGGGATGAAACAGAATGAGATAAATGTAATATAGTAGTATCTTTCTATTTTATTTGAATAAATATCTCCTGGGAAAGGGAAAGATTTTTATCGCACCAACTGTTCAAAAGATGGAGTGAAGAACTGTCTTTTTTTTGTTAATTGATAATAGAAGAACAAGTTATCGTGTTCAGTTGTTTGACATTATTGTATTCAATTTACATATGGAGTTAATTAAAGACAATTTGGTTTTATTTCATCTTTTATTTGAATAATATGTCGTATCTCACTTATTTTTAGACCCATCCAATTCTCTCTTGTCATCGAAAAAGTGTGCGTTTACTTGGCACTTGTATACTGTTAAAGTGTGGTTTGTTTTCAAATGTTCATATTTTTCAAGTTGTTTGTATGTTAAATACGTGTTTATATGTTTATTCAACAAAAATATGCATAATTCGCGTGTTGCTAATAGGTGCACTTCCACTATCTCTCCGTGCTTCACAGAATAGAATAATGTTTCCCATCAAGTCGGAAGAAAGAAATGGGTCACGAGGAAGGGCGTTGTCTCCTATGAACCGTAAATTCATCATTGAACTTCACAATGATGGCCACTCCGTAGCTGAAATTGGAAGAATTATTGGATGTGCCTCGTATACTGTTCGTAGAATGCTTAAAAAGTATAAGCAAACTGGAGAAGTTCCAGAGAAAAAGAGACGTGAAAAGACTGGACCTATGCATCCTGAAGCAGTTGAATATATTAAGAAGGCTATAGAGGAGGGGCATAACAATCAACGTAAATGAGTTACGGGAGGCTTTAAATCATGAACTAGGTCTTACGTTATCTAGGAGGACTATGTATTACTACATGGAAAACTACTGTTAACCTGCAATGTGTATTTATTATCTATATTTGTAAAGTAAGCACATTGCAAATGTTACGTATATGGTATTATTTTATGTTTCTTTTTTTTAGTTGTTTGTAGACTTGACTTGTATTTGTTTCTTTTACTCAGTTTGTTTTCGTAAAAGTTGCTACCTTGTTCGTTGAGACAGCTTGGGTTCGATGTGCATTTGCATGGCAGTGTAGCTATGGTATTATTGAACATGTCATGTCGTGTGCTAAAGATATAAGGATCTTTTTTACTCGACAATAATAAATCCTCCTTAACACATACTTACCGACAAGTGACTTGCATGGGAATCGTTGACTGCACGCGTATTATTGTTTGAGGAAACTATCGTTTTATTAATAGAAATGATTGTTGAATATACACGGAGATGAGAATAAATAAATAGTATAAAGTGGATACACACGCCCCGAGCAAACTCAGAAGTGAGTAGGATGATACGTCTAAAACAAACAGTTTTATTAAAAGTCGTGAAGGAAAAAAAGAAAAAAGTTGAATATCTATCAATTCAGTAGAAAATTAACTTATTCTCTGGACTCCTTGAAGGACTCGATCATCTCCTCATCCTGGAAGACGTTCTCAGAGAGCTCAACGGGGGCACGGAGAATAGTGATGATCCATCCCTTGTCGGAGTTGGATCCCTCGAAGAAGGTCTTGGCGAACTCGTATCCGACACCTCCGTCTCCCTCCTTGAAGCGGAAGACGAACTCGGAGTTGTCGTCGTCGAGACAAGAGATCTCTCCGGAAGTGTGGTCCTCGTCGGGGCAGGAGACGTCGGTGACCATGTACTCGATCTTCTCGAGCTTGAACTCGGTCACGTTGTGGGAAGCGGGGTGGACCTCGTTACACTTCTGTCCGGTGAGGACACAAGTTCCGGTGATGTTAGCCTTGGCGTGTCCGTGCTTTCCGGTCTTGGAGGTCTTGACCTCAATGACCTAAGTATTCCAATAAGAATGTAGGTAAAATAATGATGAAGTCGACCAGATACACAATTTATAATTAGAATTTAGTATAATAAAATTATAAAATCCGAAGCCTCCAAAAGCAACAGACGAATGGAAATCAAGAAAGTATGTAAATGTATCCCATATTATGGCACGTGGTATTGATGTAGACTATCCTCAGAATGTTCAGTTTACCTTGCAGGGACGGTTCTTCAAGATAACACAAGTTCCCTTCTTGACGTTGTTGGCCTGGATGGGCTGACGAGGCACCTGCTTGACTTCAGACATGCTGAGCAACCCGAATAAATAGTAAACGAAAAGAAGAAAATGTTAATTAATATCAGGTGGGAAAATACTGCACTCGAAAGGAGACTCCAATTTGTCAACGAGGAATATATGCACACAATAATGTTTGCAATGAAAGCTAAAATCAGAAGTAGAAAAAAATGAGCAGCAAAAAAAAAGCGAAATCTGCAAGATGCAACATAAGAGTGAAATGTAAACTCCCTTGTGAGAGTAATACAGTTCAACCTACACACAACACAGTTGATAATTGTTGCATACAAGAGCTAGAGGTCTATAAACCTCCAAAAAATCTGTTTAAATATTGTATTTATATATATGAATAATGATATTTACTGGATTTTTCACTCTGCATTCATACTTATTCAAAACTATAAATAAACCTAAAATTAGTAGGTATTCTACATCGTTTAATAAATCGTTGTTTGTTTCGTTACTCACTTGAAGCTCGACCGAATTTAGTTTTAAACATGTTTAAGTATTATTATCTGTTGTTTTTTGTTTTCGTTAATATTTTAATTATTTGAGGAATTTTCAAGAAGTGCATCTGTAATGGATGGGGAGAGTTTACATCCAGGCGCTGTACTTCTGCCACTTACCATCTAGTGCATAAAATCATGGCTACATCGCCAGCGATTCCTTCATAATATATATATGAAATTCCTACTTATATGAATGTTCTGATCTTTGTTGTTCACTTCATGTGGATCTGCTGTAAAAAAAAAAATGTACTATAGAGTTGCACATGCAAATGCTATTCGTACATGTTGATGTATGTATATGTAATGAAGAGAGACACTAAAGATGACCACACTGTATGTGTTATATATGTATAGATAACTCGTCTCAGTTCAAACCGTATCGGTTCTCTTATCATGGGTTCCTTCTTTTCTACTACCAAGGCTGTTGTTGAACCTGCACACTACGTCATTGCTGGATACCCTAGTTGTCCTTACTACCAGCGTGCAAAGAACGTTGGTCTCTCCCTTGCTCGTGCAAACAGCGAAGTGCAAGTAGATCTTGTGGAAAAGCCTCGTCCTCAATTTCATGAGTATAGAGTTGAGATTCTGAAGACTTTGGGATTGGGGGAGAACGTGCACACTAGTTGTCCTCTTGTCTACACAGTCAATGACTCCAACACGCCTAAGGCTTTGATTGGAGGATGTGATAAGTTTTGTGCCCTTGTTTCTCAGTAGATCTTTGAACGTATTATAAACCATGTCTGGAAGTGTTACATGATTTCCAGTCCGGAGATATTTGAAAAACTTGTGTTTTTATTCAGAAAAAAATACTTCTCTTAAATGCTGCAGTAATACGTGTGTCAGTAGTTGTATGACTACTATAGAGAGCATAGACATCAAAAGAAATAAACAAAATAAAAAGGAAAAGAGCAAAGAGAAAAAGTAAAAAGTACAGATGAAATAGAAATTATGGCATGACTGTTTGAGTATGTACAAATTGCAACAAACTACTATGAAGAGATCTAAAAAACTGTATCAGCTGAGAAAATTAAGAACTAGAATAAACGGGTGAGATGTTTCGACTGCGAATGTAGCTTCCTCACTGTGTGGTATACAACAAAAACACAGTGCATTCTCAGGTAAATAGTGAACGTGATCATTGGTGCGCTGCCTTGGATTCCTTCGCTATCCGTTGAGAATTGTTCAGTACACCACAAATAAAACGCATATCTGACTCCATTATAGAAGCCCAGTTAACAACATCCCCTAGCTCCTTTACTGCGGAATCCAGGTCATTGAACTGATGAATCCACTTCTTCGTTTGTCTATCATAGAAAAACAGAACGGACTAAAATTAGAAAGATATCATTGTTCTAAAGATAAGATGCAAATATGTCAGCTGAATCACTAGTCTGTATACCATGTTATATGTCTGCGACTGAAAAACCATGGGGCATTCGTAGCAGTGCATTTTGTGAATCAAAATTACCTAGAAAACTGTCCAGTTTTTGCTTGTAATATCTTGGCTTCCTTATTCAAGTCAGCTTGAGAAGCTTGAACTCTACTGGTACCCTGAAAATATTTATATCGTAAAGAAGGTATGTGTGGGAGTTGCATTAGAATTTCAATAGTGTACATTTTGTCCTGATCGCAGTCTTAAGCTCCTATATTTTGTCTCTCTTACCTGTTGCACGTTGTTTGTGAGAGTGTTTACGACTACATCAACAGACTTTGCAGCATCAGCTCTCATTATTTCTAAGTTCAATTGTGAAAATGAGAAGATAAAGTGCAGAAGATTAGAAGAATGCATTAATAGAACGTTTCAAAAGCAAAGTTCCATTCAAGTCTAACTTGTCACAAATTCTTACCCAGATTCTTTCTCGTTTGTTGAGATTCCTGTTGATGATTCTTTATAGCTGCAGCAAATGACATGCTTATACTCTCTTGTGTGCAGACATGAAATGATGATTCAACGGAAAGGGTGGGATAATTAGCGTGTTTGTTGGGTTAGTCCTCTTGAGCAAGCGAGGAAGAAGAGACTTTTTTCTTTTGAAGAATCCATTATTTTAGACAGAAAAAATGAAAAGTTTGAATGAATGAATATATATAATGATCTGAGTGAATACTGCTAGTAAAATCTACACAAAATATAATATAACTAATCGCGAATAAACTAGAAGTATGTAAAACTCAAAGGTGATGTTCTCAATTTGTCCGAACTTTGCAGAAATATGAATTGTTATATTAAGACTTATGAAAACGAGTATTTTAAACATATAATATTACATACTTCGTGTTTTTCTTATTTTATTTTCTGCTTCACTTCAATTTAAGGCATTTTCATTTATCAAAACTCATTCTTAGCGCATTAGTTATTCATGAAGTTATATATATTTTTTGAGACGAAATATATACACCACACATTAATCAAACATCGCTCAAAAAAAGATATGCATACTCACCAATAGCTCTATCACAAACATTCATTTATAGTATGTGATAAAATGTTATTGTGTATTCTGCACACATTATGAAGGCTGAAAAATAGACATTAAAGTATAATTTTCCGCATGATTGCAAATTTTTGAAAAAAAATGAACCACCAATGCTGTATGAAAAAAACATCTGTTGCCATTTGCAATCGTATCTAAATTAATTGCTTATGTTTTCTTTTTATTGTGTATTCATCAGATTTTCGTTGAATGCTAATGCAGTGTATCAGCCAAAAAATCTAGATTGTGAAGGTACGACTGACATTCTAAACATTTTAATTTATCTCGCTTTACAAAGTTAGAAAATTCATAATATTTACTTATGCAAAATAGTCTAACTTGTCCATTTTCAGTGGATGACTTTAATAATTTTTCAATTGAGGATTGCAAAACATTTATCAATCTGTTTCCGAAAGTTGAACTTCATGCTCACTTATCGGGATCTTTAAGAACAGAGACGATTGTCGAATTGTTAAAGAAACACTACAGCCATGAAGAGGTTTGTCATAACATATAGTAATTTGTACTTTGATTTTCGTGTTTCTATAATTTTCTTCAATGTCCATTTTTCTGCTAATTCTAATTGAGTTTGTTATTCTCTCACCCATGGATATCTGAGCAGGCTGATTTAAAACTGAAGATATGCAAGCTAAACCATGAAGATAAAGAAGAAACAAGGGACTTGAATGCGTGCTTTGCTCTATTCGATGTACTTCACAAGATCCTTTCAGACACTTGTGTTATTCGTCGTGTTACTTGCGAGGTGCGTATTTCCTTCCACTGAATCTCATACAGTTCGTTCTACCTTTTGCCACTTTCCGTTTGCTGTTTTTTGCGTATCCATTTCTAACTACTATGATATATAAAATTACATGGCGTTGTAAACACTGTTCTACGTATATCAACAACTGCTTGCAGATCTTGGAGGATTTCATAGTGGAGGACAAGTGCTGCTATATAGAACTGAGAACGACACCCAGGTCAATCAAGGAGGAGCAGAGCGACGGGTCATTCATAACAAGATCTAAGAGAGATTACGTTGATGCTGTTCTCCTTGGAATCAAAGACTTTGAGTCGAAACACGGTAAATTGCATTTTGTTTTTGCTGCGAATTAGATTGTGATGTTCCTAGTTACATTGCATTCCATCTGTAATTCATTTAGTTTAATTTGCAGGTTCTTTTTCTTTTATTTCCCCATATATTTTGCTTGGATTTGTCTTGTGCTGATCTTTGGATTGGTATTGTTGGACACTATGCTCGTGCACAACAGAGGGCTCGATTCCCCATTACGTAGGAACTAAGGTGATTCTCAGCGTCGATCGATCGAAGACAAAGGAAGAGGCTGAAGAAGTCGTCAACTTGGCGATTGAAATGAAGAACCAAAACCTTCCTGTCACTGGCCTAGACTTTAGGTAATGAGTGGCGCTGATCTCAATTTCTATTTCGTTGCATCTATATCAGAGACTCTTTCCTTACAATCACCATGTGTTTCTCCGTCAATCTCAATGATCGTGCTTGTTTACTCATTATTCCATATACCCGTATGCTTCGTTCCGCATTGACCACTGACCAGTGGGAACCCCTTCGTGTCCTCTTATGAAGCATTCCACTCTCTATATGAGGAGGCGAAAGAGAGGGGAGTGCCGTCTACAATCCACTTTGGGGAACACGACTCAGACCACGATAACGGCATCATCCTGACCCTGCCTGCATCCCGTGTGGGCCATGCTGCGGTGATGGGTCCTGAGTTGTTTGAGAAGACAATTGCCTCGAAGATTCCGATAGAGATCTGCCTCAGTTCCAACATGGCATGCAAGCTGTTCCCTTCCCTCTCCGCTCACCGCCTCAGGGAGTACTTGATGTCAGACCACCCCGTCGTGATATGCACAGACGACAAGGGAGTCTTCAACACCACCATCAGCAAGGAGTGGCACTTGGTGGCCCATCACAAACTTACGAGGGGGCGCAGGAGCCTCGATACGGTTTCTGATGTACAGGCGTGGAGGGAGACATCTGCTCTTCTCTCCAAATCCCCATTTGACGTTGCCCATTCTTTCTTCTGCAGCCAGGAACAGAGGACACAGATCTTGAGGATTGTAGAACAGTTCACCAAACGATTCATCAAAAACAGAACCACCTAGTTAGTATTCTATATGTATACACCTATTGACATGCGCGCATAATTGTTCTCTCCTCCCAATTGTACTTGCGTTCTCTCCAAGCTTCCTTTCTATCTGAGTAAACAAAAACAAACGTTTATTTTCATAGCTCACGTATTATACTGTATGTTTTTATTTATCAACGAAGCACCGTTGTGGGTCAATTTGACCACTATAATTAATTCATAGGGGATTACATTGAAGACAACAACTACCACTAGACTCTATGGAGATTCCTAGGGATCCCAGCACCTCTCGCTTGGAGTGGCGAGACACTTGGGAGATACAGACCAAGACACAACACAACACAAACGGAATAAAATACACACCCATTCACATCCACGCACTCACATACCAAAGGGATCAGATTCAGCGATACATGGACGCATGAGGGAAAAAAACAATTAAGAACAATACTATTGAATGGTAAACTAAACTACAATGCTCAACGAAAGAGAAAAGAAGGGACAGACTAAGAGAAGTCAAGTGCCTCCGACCACAAGACAAAACAGAGCAATCAACTATACAACGAACAACAAAACACAAACAACATTGGCCCAACGCTAACAGCACACGAACCTAAACACCCACTCGGATGGTATTCGAACGATGCGGAAACATACACCTTTAAAAGAAGAGGAGAGAGGAGAACAGAGGGGAGGAAGAGGAAGAGGAAGAGGAGGAAGAGGAAGAGGAGGAAGAGGAAGAGGAGGAAGAGGAGGAAGAGGAGGAAGAGGAGGAAGAGGAGGAAGAGGAGGAAGAGGAGGAAGAGGAGGAAGAGGAGGAAGAGGAGGAAGAGGAGGAAGAGGAGGAAGAGGAGGAAGAGGAAGGGGAGGAGGAAGAGGAAGAGGAGAATAGGAGAGATGGAGAAGGAGAAAGTAAGAAGGAAAGAAAGCAAAGGAAGAGGAACGAAGTGAGGATAAGGGAGATGTGACAAAGAGGGAAAGAGGGTAATCACAGACGATGGGTATGCATGGGAGATGATTTGATCAGCCAAACCACAGCTTTCTTTCCTACTTTCCAACTCCCTTATGCTCTCTCCCTTCTCCCAGCTCAACGTCGATTGGATATCGATTCCCCATTGGATCTCTGGACTACTATCCCATCTCCATTGAACTACCATTCAGCCACCATCGACCCCCCATTTATCTTCCATCCACTTCCGATTGAATTCCTCCCACTGCGCTGTGTCCGAATGCAACGACTCTTCTTTCGCTCGCATTTGCTGCCTACACCATGCGTTACGCTCACACACACTCTGCTTCCTCCTCCTTCCTTTCCCTTTCTCCTCCTTCTTTCCCCAGTGCACTCTCACCTACTCATCACCATGACCACTCAGATTCAACCCCACGTAGAACATATTCCCTCCCCTCTCCCCTTCTCGTTCACTTTCACTGGCTCACAGCACTTCCCTGTCCTTGTTGAAGCGCTTGTGTATTTGAAAGAAACGCTGATACCCCCTTACCCTCAATCTCTGCCTTCCTCGTCTTGTTGAGCGCTGACCTCCCCTCTGCGTCCTCTGCATCCGCTCTGCTCCCCCTCCTTCTCTCTGTGCTGTGTCCCTTGCTTCGCCAACGCATGCAGTTGGATTGTCTTTTGCATCTGCTGGGAAGACTTTGAGATATGCTCCTCCAGTGCTTCCTCTGCCTTCTTCCCCACCAAACCAACATCCTGACTCCTTTACTACATCGGGCTGACTCAGTCTCAGAGCGATTGAGTAAGAGGCAGTGGGAAAAGCAGAGGAAGGGGAATCCTCTTCGTCTGCTATGGGCTTCATGGTCTTCAATACTCTCTTCGTAAGGAAGCAGTACAGCTCCTCAAAACAGTCAGTGCAGAGGAGCTGTCAATGTAGATCACTCCTTCTATCTGTGCCTCTGTTATGGGGATCCTGTGCTTTTGAATCACCTTCCCTCAACAACACCCTATGGCCAACAAACAAACGCCAACGAACAAACATTCATTTAGATGGAAACGCAAATAAACAATACATAAACTCATTATAAAATGCAAACTATACTCGCACATATGTTTTCATCTGGGAATTACACAATTCACTTTGATCTATTCATTCATCGCTTGAACACCAGAAGTTCACTCTACAACGATTCTGATCCACTTACCAGTTGGACTGCTTCTTCGCAGAGCTAGTACTATTCTCAAACGAGTGCATCGATATATCTTTTTTGTAGTACCTAGAAATAATCTCTGCAAACAAGAACCCGTTTGAGAAATCCCTATTTGCACAACACACACATCCAATTCAGAATCCAGTACGCTTTCTTGTTAGAAATGCTTGCCTCTCTGCTCCTCGTACTCTACAGTCCTACGAACTTAATTTATCACCATATCAATAATTTAACACCTCAAAACGACTCACCTCTTTATATTCTTTATGGAAAGCTCAAATCGAGGCTTTGTAGCCATTTCATCACTTCGCGAGGCAAATCACTACTCATTTTGACTAGTTAATTTTCCTGTCTGAATACAAACACGAAAATACAATATCACGGAAACAGGTTTGCATACAAAAGAAAA
The DNA here is from genome assembly GCA_035043665.1 of Drosophila quasianomalipes. Classification (NCBI taxonomy): domain Eukaryota; kingdom Metazoa; phylum Arthropoda; class Insecta; order Diptera; family Drosophilidae; genus Drosophila; species Drosophila quasianomalipes. The sequence continues at coordinate 40,303 of JAWNMU010000680.1, forward strand.
CAACACTGTCAAAAAAACAATCTCACACCATTCAAACCATTACATACAATTATGCGTACATATGAGGCGAGTAATCGGCAATAGTGTACTTGGTCGTTTCTTTCATTTTCTCATCTCTATCCTTTTTGAATTGAAAATATCTGAGGTGGAACTACTTCATGTAGAAATTGAATTTTATGTACACAGTTGATTTAAGACTTGTTTTTTCAAACTCAAAATAACAAACTACTATTGTATACATATATCTCATATGTTTGCAGAATGGCCCATCAATTTGCTCAGAGCCATAATGAGTTTCGTAGTGATACATTCACTGTCCCCACCCCCTCAATGTTGGCTTCCGTGGTTAATTGCACGTTGGGGGATTCAGTGTACAACGAAGATCAGGACACGCTCGATTTAGAGAATAGACTAGCGAGGGATTCAGGAAAGGAAGCTGGTTTGTTTTGTGCTTCTGGAACGCTGTCAAACCAAATCGCGTTGAGAGCTTTATTGAAACAACCCCCTCATTCTATCTTATGCGATCACAGGGCACATGTCTACGCACACGAAGCGGGAGGTCTCGCTACGCTGTGTCAGGCGATGGTAACTCCAGTGATTCCTGCGAACGGGATGTACTTGACCCTGGAGGACATCGTTCCGAAGGTGATTCCCGACGATGGGGATGTACATGTGGCTCCCACCAAGGTAGTATCTCTTGAGAACACGATCCACGGGGTAGTGGTGCCCCTCCACGAAATAGAAAGGATCTGCGCGTGGTGCAAGGAAAATGGGATTCTGACGCACCTGGATGGGGCGAGGATCCTGAACGCATCGGTTGAAACTGGTGTGTCTCTACTAGACTACTGTTCTCCTTTCAATTCCGTCTCCCATTTGCCTCTCCAAGTCCCTCGGAGCTCCCGTGGGCTCAGTTCTGGTGGGTAGCAAGACCCTAATCGACAAGGCTAACCACTTCAAGAAACAGAACGGAGGAGGGATCAGACAGGCTGGTATTCTTTCCCACATGGCCACGATTGCCCTTAACGAGAACTTGGGAAAGATATCGTCTGCCCATGCGTTTGCCAAAGACTTCGCCTCCTTCTGCACAGCAAGAGGACTTCTCCTCCAAGAACCAGCGCACACTAACTTTGTGTTCTTGGACCCCGTGAAAAACAAACTAGACCCTTCTGTTATATTCGAGTGCGGACGAAAATACGATGTCAAGATCAATGGATTCAGGTTCGCTTTTCACTTCCAGAATTCACTTGAAGCGATCGAAAACTTAAAGAAGGCGATAGGGGAGGCACATGACCATGCACGTGAACACCCTTACGAATCTACCACGGTGAGGAGCATATATGCAAAGAAGTAAGGGGAGAGGATGTGGGGGAGAGGGAGGGTAGTGGGGGAGAGGATGTGGGGGAGAGGGAGGGTAGTGGGGGAGAGGATGTGGGGGAGAGGGAGGATAATGGGGGAGAGCAGAAAGGGAGAAGGAGGGAGATGGATGGAGAGGGAGGGAGAGGAAGGGAAAGAGAGGGAAGGGGGGAGAGGGGGAAGGGGGTGGAAAAGAAGAGGGGAAAGATCAGCAAGAGAGGTAACAGAGGGAGAGAATGGGAATGAGAGGATGAGGGAGGATGCTTCGGGGAAAGAAGCGGGGAAGGGAAAGGGAAAGGGAAAGGGAAAGGAGAGTAGGGCTAGACTAGGAGTAAAGTGGGAGGATAAAGGGGGAGTATATGAGGGTGAAAGGAAGGAAAGAGAGGGCTGAGGGAGAAGCATAGAAGGGGTGAGCAGAAGCTAAGGAAGGAATAGGAGGGAGGAGACTGGAGCTGAGGGAAAAAAAAATCTACAAGCTGGAATCTCAAGGAAAAGGGAGAAAGTGAAAAAGGCAAAGGGAAAGGAAAGGGGAAAGGAAAGACAACAAATAGAGGGAAGGGGAAAGGGAAAGGGAAAAGAAAAGGAAAAGGGAAGGGGAGAGGGAAAGGGAAGGACAAAATGACCCTTCTCTTCCTCCCTCCCTCCCCCCTTCTCTCCCTCTTTCTCTTCCTCCGTCTCTTGTTCCCTTGTTTTTTTCTTCGACTATTACAGTAGTATAGAATGTATTCAACGTATTCAGTGCAGTTGCCTCCTGTAGATATTAACTAAGTACGTTTCTTTGTCGGATATTGTGTCTTCATGTTTAGTATGTTCTTTTTACTTCATTCTTTTTTTTTTAACACAAATGCACACTCAGTGAACTTTCTTGAGTCGTCATATTGCTTTTGATTCCCCGTCTTACCTCGTTTTTCCTTGTATTTCCTTTTCTTTGTCTCCTTCTCTCCTTCCTGGTCCTTTCACTGTACTTACTTATTCATGAGCATTCAGTATCATTTATTTCGTTTGATTGTCGTAATATTTGTTATTACTGTTGTTCGCCTCGTTTATTTTTCTATTTTCTATTTCTTTGTCTTGCTTGTTTTTTTTTTTTTTTTTGGTTTTGTTTTTGTTTTTGTTTTTGTTTTTCCTTGTCTTTCTTGCTTATTTTTATTTTGTTTTTGCATCACCTAGCTACCTTCCGCTTTAGTCTGCTTAATCCGAGCCTTTGTGCCTCACAAATTGCATGTTCGATATACAACGTATATACTCAGAGATGAACATATATAATATACATACTCTTGAACCACCCTCGAGTAAATACAAACACTGTTTTCAATCTCCATACGTTCGAAAAACATTTACACTCAAAAGACAGAAGAGAGGAAGAGAGGACGACGGGGTTAACGTAGACCCACGCATATATATATCATTTTACGTGTACATGCGCATACACACACACACACACGCTCTGGACACATTCTAGCATTGCTTTATTCGTGTATATAGCGATACATCACTGCGCATTGATTTGATCATTATTTTGAGAACTAGAAAGTCGGAGTTGTATTTATTACACAAGCCTGTATATGCACATGGGCATCTATATGAACCCAAAATTAAATTGTTTTCCTATATGAATATGTAATGGTATATATATATACATGCATGCAGCCCCTCAGAAGAAGAGAGAGGAGCTGTCCCTTGGCGAGGATCCCGTGAGCTCAACACTTTAGATTCATCGTAAGTCGATGAAAGACTCATTCAATCATACCAAACTAAACAAAATGAAACATACAATACAACATAGTAAAATAAATAGAACATACAATCAGGTAAAACGCACTAAGGTCTAGGAACATTTATACATCACATCGCATTCATACAAACGCCAACTTAGAACAATTATCAAGACAACACAGTGCAGTAGCAAAGACGATCATTAACAAACGTAGAAAAAAACATAGACGTGGACAGAGACAGAGACATACCAAGGCAATAGAAAGAAATATACATACACACATAACAACACACATAAAACGACTAGTAAGTAGATAGAAGAAACAACGGGAATAAATACATTGGAGAGGCGCAGGCGACAGAACAGAAAGATAAGAAGGGGAGTTAGTTGATGAGATGAAAGAAGAAGCCAGTGGAGAAAGAGTAACCGTAACAACCCAGATGAATAAGAGAGGTAAGACTAGTGATATAAGAAGAACCTTCATCGCAGAGAGGATTTCCCCGCTTTCGCTTCTCTTTCTTCCCCCTTCTACCCCCTTTTTGTTCTTCTTCTACGCTTATGGTCTTCTTCCCTCTTCACTCCACAGACTAATAAACATACACTCTAAACAACACTCTAGATAACACGGTAGAAAGTAACTGTACTCACAAACACACACATACACACCACTATACACAAACACACACATACACACCACTATACACAAACACACACACCACTAAACACACACATCCACACCACTAAACACACACATCCACACCACTAAACACACACATCCACACCACTAAACACACACATCCACACCACTAAACACACACATCCACACCACTAAACACACACATCCACACCCCAGCTTTTCAAGTCCTCCCTCCTCCCCTTCCTCGCCCTCCCTCCATCTTCTTTCCCCCCATATTGCTCTTCCCTCCGCCCTTTCCTCTCCTTTCCTTTCCCTCATCTCACTCTCTTTCCTCTTTCCTTCCCTTTCTCCCTCCTTTGGTTTCGTTCTTGTTTTTAATTAAACTTTCTCAGTCGAAAAGACCTCCTCCGTCTTCGATCTCGTCCTTGTTTTGCGCGATGTAGGAGGAGAAGTCGAAAGAGGAAGAGTCAGGAACAGAGATCGAGGAGGATGAAACGGAAGATGAAGAGGAGAGGGATGACTGGGAGGAGGAGGAGGATGCGGCTGTGGAGGCGGAGGAGGCAGAGGAGTGGGAGGGAGAAGGAGAAGGAGAGGACTGATTGGGGGGCGAGAGGGAATATTTGGCAAGCAGAGCATCCACTTCGTCAAGCGCATCGTCTGCCTCAGAGAACAGAGAGGAGGCGGACTTGAGCTCATTGAGAGTAGCATCGGTCCTTAATCTTTCCTCTTTCTCCCTCCCTTTCCCTTTCCTCCCTCTCCCTTGCCTCCCTCTCCTCTTTCTCCTCCCTTGCCTTCTTCTCCGCAGCCTCACGAACTCTCTTCTCCCTCTATTTCCTTCTCCTTTCTCTCCTTCCTCGCCTTCTCCTTCTCCTTCCTTTCCTTTTCCTCTTTCTCCTTCTCGTTCTCCTTCTCATCTTTCTCTTTCTCTTTCTCCTTTTCCTTCTCCCGATCTTCCTTTCCTTTATCAGCACTAGGCGCTGTACCAAGGGACTCCGTTACCTGGTCATCTCCAAAGAGCCCCTGGTACTTTGACTTGGCACTCGCCCCCTTCTGCAGTAGAGTATGAGAGGGAGTACTTGCCTTTGCCTTCGCTTTCAGAGATTTAGTTCTGAACAAGGGGTCCTCTTCCTCCTCTTCCTCCTCACCCTTCTGTCCGAACAATGCAGACCCATGAGAAGAAGCAGGTGAGGGAAGGAGGGCGGACAAGGGATCTTCGAATGTCTCATCTTTCTTCATAGGAGCGACCTTAGTTTGCAGGGGAGCAGGGGATGCGTGCTTGGGGATAGTCGACGCTCTCTCCACTGCTTTTTCAAGTTTACTCTCGATATCATCATCACTTTCTGCATCATCATCCAAATCAAACAGATTTTTACTTTTTGTAGTCACCTGTTTAGCGAACAGATCAGAATTCCTGGCTTTTTCATTTGCTGCCAATTCCGCTTTTTAAAAATGTCTTGGGCGGGTTTGTTGCTTTCGACGGAAATAGCTCCATCAGACTCGTCGTCATCATCAAAGACCTTCTTGTGGTTGAAAGACCCAAGAAGAGGGTCATCATCTACCTTAACTCCAGTCACTTTCTGGTACATAGGCTTCAATACGTTTAGTGTTTCGCTTATTGCAGTATCTTCGTAATCCACTTCTATAAACATTTTGAATATCTGACTGAGCTGGGAAAAGAAAAAGGGCTATATGACTTAACAAGACATTCGCTTTCCTATATTGTGCACTTGCGCGTATCATAGTTTGTGCTATACTTGCAATTTTTCTTCCATGATTCCATTTGTAATGTGTGTGTGTTTTTTTTTTACTACAATAGTAAACCCCTTGTCAAGTGGCTTCGTAATTCCATACATGATCAGACGGGGAAACCATATTCATTATGCTACTAAATGAGATACAATTGGCAGATGACATATACTGATTACACTTATAATAGAATACAATATAGACTACATTATTTTGTCTATGAACGAAGGAGTGCCTTCATAAAGTACAAAGAACAACCTGAGGAAAATGAAAAAAGTGAAAGTAAGACTGACTAAAAGAAAATGAAATAAAAGTAACTCATAGTTCCCGCTTTCAATAGACGCTATACAACTATGACACTACTAAATCATATTATGCGCTTTCTTGACTTGATATATTTCAACACATAGCGCATCTATTTCTGTTCTGCCCTCTGCGATGCTATTCTTTAGCCCCACTTGTCTCCCGTCCTCTCTCTCTCTCTCTGCCCTATCCACTTCTCGCCTCTCACTCCGACTGAGGTGAGCCTTGAGAGAGGGGAGCAGGAGGAGGACGGGGTAGTGGACGGGGAGTGGGGAATGAAGTCGGGGAATAGACGAGAAGGGTCGAAAGAGACGAAAGAAAGCGGGTGCTGGGGCTTATTTGCTTGCTCAGGATCATGCGCAAATGTCTGCGCTTGTGCATACGTCTGTGGATGCATATGTGGATGCGTGTGTGCGTGTGCATGTGTGTGTTTGTGTGAATGAACACATGGGATCGTAGCCTTGAAGACGGACTGATTCGCTGCCAGAGAAAGAGAAGAGGGGAGGAGAAAGGATGAAGTGATGGAGAAGAGGGCGGGGGAGTTGTGGGGAGAGAGGAGGGAGATGAGAGAGAGGGCAGTGGATGCGTGACGTAGGAGAGGGGAAGGGAGACGACGGAGTGGTCTAATTCCATTAACACCCTCACCTTCACTTCCAGGGAACTCACAACTCTCCTCTTCCTGATCTCCTTCTCCTTCCCCACCCCCTCCTCCTTCCCCACCCCTCTTCCTTCTCCGCCTCCCCCTCCTTCTCCCTGTCTAATTTATCTTTTACCCTTCCCTTTCCTTTTCCCACTCCTTTATCTCCCTCCTTCCCCGTCTCTTCCTTCTCTGTTTCCATTTTCTTTTTCTTCGTTGTTGAGGTCCCTGCTCGCTCCTCTCTCCTAGCAGTTCCCTTCTCCTTCCCCTTTCCTCTCCCCTCTGCCCCTCTCTCCTCATCCTTTTCAAACACTGATCTCTCAAGTACTTTCTCGATTCGAATAGATTTGTCTCCGAAGAGAAGGACAGAGGAGGAGGAGGAGGAGGAGGAGGAGAATGAGGAGGAGGAGGAGGAAGAGGAGGAAGAGGATGAAGAGGGAGAGGGAGAGGGAAGGGAGGAGGCAGGGAAAGAAGGAAAGGAACAGGGGAGAGGTGTGGAAATATGAGTGAGAGCTCAGAACGAAGAACTAGGAGAAGAGGAGGAGGAGGGGGAAGGGAAGGGAGACCGATGGTCACGGAGGGAGAAGAGGAAGGGGAGTGGAAGTGGGAGTGAGAAGGGGAAGGGGAGGCAGAGGAAGAGGACGATGCAATTGAGGAAGAGGACGAGATGGATGAGGAGTGTGGGGGAGGGAAGAAGAGGAGGGCGTAGGAGGAGAGTCTGGAGAGTGAAGAGAGAGAGACGTACTGATCTCCACACGTACATGCGCCATCGCCTGCACTAGGGGCATCGTCGCATGTACTTCCACATGTATCAGCGCAAGCACCCGTCCTCTGACCACCGCATACGGATCCACCCTCATTCACGTTTCGATGTCCGCACAAAGAAACGCTTCCATGGCTTTCATCGCTTCCATCTCCACCTCCATCTCCCCTTGCATTTCGACTTATTCCGCCACTCCCAACCCCAGGGTCACAAACGCAGCCACTCACACGTTCACGTCCACGCTCCACGCCATCACCTTCTCTTCCGCCTTCTCCCACCCCCAGTCTCTCGGCTTGGCTTTTATTAGGACCCATACGCCTGTTTGCGCACAGGCCCACACTCCCACTCCCACTCCCATCCTCAGCCTCAGATCCGCCTTCTTTTCGTTCGGCTCCGCCATCCTCCTTCCTTTTCTCTTTCTCTTTCTCTTTCTCTTCTTGCCCTCCCTTTCCCTTTCCCTGTTACTTTCCCTTTCCCTTTCCCCTTCCCCTTCGCTTTCCTTCTTCCTTTCCTCCTCAACCGTCGCCCCGTCTTGAACTACTCCCATCTTGTCTTCCTTGTCTTCCTTGTCTTCGTCGTTTTGCTTTGTCACATTCCCATTTCTGAAAATAGAAATGAGGATATTTTGTGCTATGTCTTCAGTCTCTTCCCTTATCTCTGTTCCTCCGTCCTCACTTCCTTCTTCTCTTCCCCCTCTTTTTCCTCCACTTCCTCCTCTTCCTTCTGCCTCTCCTCTCCTCCCTCTTCCCTCTCCTCCTCCATCCTCTTCTCTTTCGTAGTCTTCTTCGAATCCACTGTTTCTTCCCTCTTTCCTCCTCCTTCTCTCTCCCGTCTTGTTCTTCTCGGCTTCTTTCCTTATTTTGAGAGGAGTGTGATATGTAGAAAAGGGGGAAGAGGAAGAAAGGGAAGTTGAGGAGGAGGAGGAGGCGGGAGGTTGGAAGGGAGTAGAATTAATGAAACGGAGGAGAGGGGGAGGAGAGGAGGGAGGAAAGAGATGAGTAAAAGGAGAATATATCATTCAAAGCGACGGAAGGAGAGGAGGGAGGGGGGAAGAAGAGGGCGAGAGGTGGAAGAGGAAGAGGAAGAGGAAGAGGAAAAGAGGAGGAAGAGGAAGAGGAGGAGAAGGCGGATGGAGAAGGGGAAGAGGAGGAGTAGGAAGAGGAGGGAGAGGAGGAGAAGAGGGAGTGTGGGTTGTGAGAAAGCGGAGAAGAAGAAGAGGAAGAAGAGGAAGAAGAGGAAGAAGAGGAAGAAGAAGAAGAGAAGGAGGAGGAGGAAGAGGATGAAGAAAAAGAGGAGGAAGGAGAAGAAGAGGATGAAGAAGAAGAAGGGGAGGAAGAAGAAGGGGAGGAAGAGGGAAATTCGGGAGCGGATGAAGAGAGGAAGGAAATGGAGTTGGAGGAGTATGATGAAAATGATGAGAGGGAGGAGGAAAGGGAGGCAGAAGGGGAGGAGGAGAAGTAAGAAGATGAGAGAGAATGGGGTAGCGGTCTGTCTTTCACTCTATTGGCAACTGAGTGGGAGAGAGGGAGGGAGGGGGCAAGGACGGGGGAGGGAGAGTGGGAGGGAGGGTGAGAAGGATAGAGGGGGAGAGACAGAGATTGGGGGAGAGAGGCGAGCAGGTAGAGAAGGAGAATAGGAAGATGAATAAGAGGAGTAGGACGAAGATGAGAGGGTACGGGTAAAAGAGGGGGAAGAAGAAGAATAGGTGGGGGTAGAGGAAGAGGAAGAAGAGGAGGAAGAGGAGGAAGAGGAAGATGAAGTGGGAGAGGGAGAGCAGTGGGAGGAGAGGGAAGGAGATGAAAGAGAGGGGGAGGAGAAGGAAGGAGAAGAAAGGGGCGAAGAGAGAGGAGGAGAGGGAAGAAATGGAGGAGGAGGGGAGACGGAGGAAGGGGAGGAGGAGGAAGGGGAGGAGGAGGAGGAGGAGGAGGAGGAGGAGGGGAAGGAGACATGAGAGAAGATCTTTGTGGGTGGGAAGCGGAGAGAGTGGGTTTTTCTGGTCAGTCCGTCCGCCACCGACTTGGTTGGGAGCGTTGCTTTTAAGTTGTGAAGACAAGTGCTTAGCTGTGAATTTGAGAATTGGGCGTGAGAGAGGGGAGGAAGAGGGAAAGATAGGGGAGGAGGTTGTGGAAGAGAGAGAAGGGAAGCGGAGGGGGAAGCGTAGGGAGAGGGAGAGGAGGGCGTAGGAGAAGAAGAGGAGGAGGGGGAAGAGGAAGGGGAGGACGAGGAAGATGAAGGAGATGAGGAAGAAAAGGAGAAGGATGGAGAAGAAGCAAGTTCTGGAAAAGAAAGAAAAGAAACGAGGAAGGAGGAGAAGAGGAGGGAGGAAGGGGAAGAGAGGAGGACCGAGGGGGAGGTGTGGAAAAATGAATTTGATAATCTGACAATGCGAAGGGGAAATAAGAGGGATAGGGGGAGGGCGAGGGGGCAAGAGGGAGGGAGAGAGGGAGGAGGGGAAGGAGGGAGAGAGGGGAGGGGAAGGAGAAGAAACTGAGGAGGGTGGGGGGAGAGAAAGAGAGGATGGGGGAGAGTGAGATAAGTGAGTAGAAGGAGGAGAGGGAGAGGGAGAGGGAGAAGAAAGAGAGGAAGAGGAAGAGGAAGAGGAAGAGGAAGAGGAAGAAGGGGAAGTAGAGGGAGAGGGAGATGAAATAGAGGAAGAAGGGGAGGAAGAGGGTTGGGAGAGAGAGAAGGGGGGTAATGGGGAAGGAAAGAGAGAGGGAGAGGGAAAAAGAGAGGAAGAAGAAGGAAAGAAGAAGGATGAGAGAGAAGGTGAACGGAGAAACGTCTCAATTAGAGAAGGAGAGGGAGGAGAGGAAGAGGGAGGAGAGGAAGAGGGAGGAGAGGAAGAGGGAGGAGAGGAAGAGGGAGGAGAGGAAGAGGGAGGAGAGGAAGAGGGAGGAGAGGAAGAGAAGAAGGGGGCAGAGGAGAGGAGAGAGGACGAGAGAAGAGCAGGGGGAGTGCAAGAGGAGAGGGTAGAAGAACAGTCTGAGCCACAGAGAAGAAGCGATAGTGGAACAGCGATGCCTTGAAGGAGAAGGAGAGGAGCGGAGAGGGAGGGAGGAAAGGAAGGAGAGGAGGCAGAGAGAGACCGAGGGAGAGAGGGCGGATGGGTTTATAAGGGGAAGGAGAAACAGAAACGACAGCAGAGGGTCTCCTTCGCCCTCAACGCTACTGATGTACTTTATGCTTTCGTAGAGGTACTCTTCCGTCTGATGCACTCCTCTTCCCATCTCCTCCGCTCGCTCTGCCGCCTTCGTCTTCCCTCCTCCTCCTTTCGCTTCGTCTCTTCCTCCTTCATCTCCCCGCTTCCTCCTTTGCTTTCGACTCATGAACGCATGGTCCCTCTGCCTTCCCCTCTCTTTCTCCCTCCCCTTGCCTCTCTCTTCCCTTTCCTTCGCTTTCAACCTCTTTGCACTCTTCAAATTGAGAATGCGAGGAGAAAGAGGAGGAGGACAAGGAAGAGGACAAGGAGGAGGACGAGGGAGCAGGCGAAGAGGGAGAGAAGGAAGGAGAGGGGAGAGAGGGAGAGGAGTCGGATGCACACGAGGCAGAGGGAGAAGGGGTAAAGGAAGAGGGGGCAGCGACAGTGGAGACAGAGGCAGAAGAGGCAGGCGCAGAAGGGGGAGGTGGGGGTGGCAGAGAGTGTTAGGTGGGTAATGGGGGTGGGAGTGGGAGTGGAGGTGGAAGTGGGGGTGGGGGAGAGAGTGAGAGTAGGGATAAGAGTGAGAGTGCTGCTGTGAGTGATTTTGCGATTGTGGAGGGAAGTAGGCGAGAGAATGGGGAGGGGATGCGCCGAGGTATGCGCTTGAGTGTAGCTGTGTGCAGGGACAGACGTAGCAATGTGCGTGGGGTTGTGCGCGGGAGGATGTGGTGGAGAAAGAGAGACAGAGTAAGCGTAGTTATGTGAGAGAGATAGAATGATTCGAAGAGAAGACGGGACGGAGTGCATCGATCGGTTAGATACTCTCGAAAACAACATCCCCTCGGGGAACACGTCTTCTATCTCTCTCTCCCTCTCCCTCTCCCTCTCCCTCTCCCTTTCCTTCTCCCTCTCTCTCTCACTCGCTCTCGCTTTCCTCTCATTCTTCTCTCTCTCCCTCCCTCTCTCTCTGTCTTTCCCTCTCCTTCCCCCTCTCCCTCTCCTTCCCCCTCTCCCTCTCATTCCCCCTCTCTTTCTCCTTGTCCACGTCGTCCCCCCTCTTGCTCTCCTTTTCCCTCTCCCTCATCTTTTCCATCTCTTTTCCCCTTTCCCTCTCCCTTTCTCTTCCTTTCTCTTTCTCTTTCTCTTTCTCTTTCTCTTTCTCCTCCTTCTCCTTTATCTCATTCTCTTTCTCTTTCTTTGTTTCATTTTCTTTAAAGCTGTCGTTCACTGGTTTCTCCATTCCCTTCCTCTTTCGTCTGTCTCCTTCAAATTGAGACAACATGGAGAATAAACAATTTTCTTCAAATTGAGATCCACCAATTCGCTCATTGGAATTGTCCTTCGCTTCGGCCTTCCTTTCTTTCTCATCCTTCCTTATCTCCCCTCTCCCTCTCTCTTCCCTCCCTTCTCCCTTCTCTCCTTCTTTCTTGGCATCCTTTTCTTTGTATGAAAGAGAGAAAGGTAAAACTTGCACCGAGTGGGTAAGAAGAGAAGGAGGATGAGAGAGAGAGGGAGAGAGAGAAGGGGAGGAGGAAGGAAATTGAGAGAGGCGCAGACGTGAGAAAATAGAAGTAGAGAAAGGTACGAGGATGGGGGAAGAGGAGCCAGGAGAAGCAGAAGAGGAGGGGAAGAGAAGTGAGAAGAAGAGGGCGGGCCGGTCACTCTCATTCGTACCCCCTTTCCCTCTCCCTTTTCCTTCCCGTCTCCCTTCTCCTTTCGTTTTTCTCTCCCTTTATCACTTTCCTTCTCCTTTCCCTTCCCCCTCTTTCCCCCCTTTCCTTCGTCTCTGCCCCCTCTCCCCTGCTTCTCTCTCCTTCTGCTTCCTTTTTTGTTCCTTCACTTTCCCCTTCGCCTGCGCTCTTCTCTTGGCCGTGCACCGTCGACTCCAAAAACCCTTCGATGATTTGTCTAGTTTTCAAAACCATCGAAATCATCTCTTCTTCTCCTTCTCTCTTCTTCTTCTTCTTCTTCTTCTTCTTCTCCTTCCCCTTCTCTTTCTCCTTCTCCCTCTATTTCTCTTCCTTCTCTTGCTTCTTCTGCCTCAGCATCTCCAGCTCTCCTTTCGTCCTGACCATCATCGTTATTGATCTTCTTTCTTCCAACCCCCTTCGTCCTCTGTCGTCGTAGCGCAACTTCCACTTCCCTTTGAGTTATCGGGGTCATACCCTTTACTTGCTCCCCTTTCCCTTCCCCCCTTTCCCTTTCCCTCCTTTCCCTCCCCCTCTTCCCTACCTCTCTCCATACACTTCGGCATCTGTTTTCCACATACGTCGATCTCCCCCCTTTCTTTCTCTGCCCCACCTCCCATGCTCGCTCTTCTTTTTGCTCTTCTTCTTCTTCGCCTTCATGGTCAGCCTCATACTCTGTTCGGAACAGAGAAGGAGGATGTAGATGCGAGGAGGAGGAGTGGGCAGGGAAGAGAGAGGGAAGGGGATGAGGAAGAGAAGAAGGGGAGATACGAAGGCGGAGAAGAGGAAGAAGAAGAGGAGAGAGAAGAAGAGGAGAGAGAGGAGAGGACGAACGCCCAGACGAAAAAGAAGAGGAAAGAGAGGAGAGGGAGGAGAGGGAAGAGAGGAAGAGGAGGCGGAAGAAGAAGAAGGAAAAGAACTCGAATGAGACGAAGTCAGACGCCAACATCTTCCTCGTTTTTTATTTCCCACGCTTTCTCTTTTCAATTCTCCTTCCCCTTCTCCCTCCCCTTCCCCTTCTCCTTCCCCTTCTCCTTCTCCTTCTCCTTCCCTTTCCCCTTCTCCTTGTCCTGCTCCTTCTCCTTCTCTTGCCTCTTCCCTTTCCCTTTCCCTTTCCCTTTCTCTTTCCCTTTCTCTTTCTCTTCGCCCTTTCCCTTCCTGCTCCTGCTCCTGCTCATGCTCCTCATCCTCTTCTACCTCTTCCACCTCTTCCATCTCTTCCACTTCTTCCACTTCTTCCACCTCTTCTTCCTGTTCTTCTCTTTCCTCCGTGTTCTCATGCTCATTCACTGTATACGCATATTTCTCGTATTCCTCATCTCCCCTTCCCTCTCTCCCTCCCTTCTCCCTCTCCCTCTCCCTCTCCGTCTCCTTCTCGTTCTTCCCCGCCCTCTTCCTCTTCCTCTTCCTCTGCCTCTGCCTCTGCCTCTTCCCCTTGGTCCATATCGTCCTCTATTTCCCTCATTATACAGTCGGTCACGTAGGCCTCCCATTCTCTCTCCCTCTGCCTCTCCCTTTCCCTCTCTCTACGCATCTCCCATTCCCACTCCTCTTCTTCCTCCTTTCTTTCCCTTTCCCCTTCCCCCTCTTCATCTCCATCTTCTCCCTCTCCTTCTCCTTCTTCTCCTTCTCCTTCTCCTTCTTCTCCTTCTCCTTCTCCTTCTCCTTCTCCTTCTCCTTCTCCTTCTCCTTCTCCGTCCCCCTCCTCGTTCTTGTCAACGAGGCTGAACCCCCATCCCCTAATACCCCTTTCTCTTTCTCTTTCTCTTTCTCTTTCTCTTTCTCTCTCTGCTTGATCTCTCTCTGCTTGACTTTCGCTGTCTCTTTCCCTTTCCTTTCCCCCTTCTTTCCTCTCCTTCACTTGCGCTCTCCCTTTCTTTCCCTCTCTTCTTCTCCCTGTCCCCTCTCCTACCTCCTTCGCTTCGCATAACATATCAAAGGGTAGAATATCTACGCTAGAAATATCTTCATCTCTATTCCACTCTTCCCTGTCCTCGAAGTCTTCCACTCCTTCATATTTCTTCTCCCTGCCCTCCCTTACCCTTCTATTTCCTTTTTCTTCCCTTTCTCCCTCTTTCTCTCTCTCCTCCCCGTTCTTTCGTTTTCATCATGCTCGTTCGTTTCATCCTCCTCCGCCACTTCTTTCTCTTCTGCTTCCTCCTTCCTTTCCCCCTTCCTTCCCCCTTCCTTCCCCCCTTCCTTCCCCCTTCCTTCTTTCTGGTCGTCTCCCACCCTTCTCCTCACTCCCTCTTTTACTTCTCTTTCTATTTCTCTTTCCACCCACTTCTTCAGTTCATCTTCTCCCGACCCTCCTTTCCTCCCCTCACATCTCCCCCTTTCTTCACCTCCCTCCGCTTTCCTTCTCTTCTTCTTTCTTCTCTCCCCCTCCCCTCATCACAGTTCCCTCTTCTTTGCTTCCTCCTTCATTCCATCGTTCCTCTCTTTTCCCATCTCGATCACAGTTGGAAATATGATTGATCGTTCCACTGTACCTTACCCACTCATCTCCTTTCGCGCTCTTTTTTCCTGATTTCCATTCCCTCTTCCTTGCCTTTCTTCTCCTTCCTATTCTCCTCCTTCTTCTTCTCCTCCGTCTTCTCCTTTGTCTCCTTTCCCATCTCTTCCTCTCCTCCCTCCCCTCTTACGTGTTTCTCTCTTTCCCTATGATTCCTTACCACTCTCTCTGTCCTCATCAATTCCCCTCTTCCTTCTATTGCCTGCTCCCTCTCTCCTATCTTGCGGTGCCCTCTCCTTTTCCCCCTTCCCTCTTCCCTCCGTTCTTCGATCCTTATTCTGCCTTCAGAGAGAAAGGGAGAGAGGGAAGAGAAGGAAATGGCAGAGGGAGAGGAACAGGGAGAAATAGAGGGAGAAGAAGAAGGGAGGGAGAAAGGGAAGACACGGAGGTGGAGGAAAGGGAGGAAGATACCAGCACAGAGGGAGAGAGGGACGGAGAGAGGGAGGGAGAGAGGGACGGAGAGAGGGAGGGAGAGAGGGAGGGAGAGAGAGAGGGAGAGAGAGAAGGAGAGAGAGAGGGAGAAAGAGAATGACCCCTCAAAATAGAATTCGAGGAAAACGCAGAAGAAATGGAAGATGAGGAAAAGGAAGAAATAGAGGAAGACGAAGAAGAAGAAGAGGAGGAAGACGAAGAGGAGGGGTAGGAGGAGAAGGGGGAGGAAGGGGGAGAGCAGAGGGAGATCGGAGAGGATGGGTTCGATGTGGGTCGTAGAGAGAGAAATGGGGAAGGGGAGGAGGTAGTGGAGGAGGAGGAAGAGGATGATGATAACAAGGAATGGGAGGAGGAGGAGGAAAATGGAGGCAAAGAGAGAGGGGAAGAGAGGGGGAGGAAGGGGAAGAAAGAGGGGAGGAGGAGGAGGAGGCAAGAGATGGAAGAGGAGACATCTGGGGACAAGAAAAAGGAGAGGAGGGGAAGGAAGAGGAGAAGGAGGAGGCATCTGAGGAGATGTCTAAGGGTGGGGAAGAGGAGAGAGATGGAGGAGAAGACGAGGGAGAAGAGGAGGGAGAAGAGGAGGGAGAAGAGGAAGCAGTGGGGGAGGAGAGGGGTCGAAACAAGCAATTAGCAGTTGTGGAAGTAAAAGTAGAAATTAAAGTGGATGAGGCAGAGGGCGAGGGAGAAGGAGAAGGATAAGTAGAGGGAGAGGAAGAGAGAGAGGGAGAGGGAGAGGGAGAGGGAGAGGGAGAGGGAGAGGGAGAGAGAGAGGCAGAGAATGGTGGGACTGATGAAGAGGAAGAGGAAGAGGAAGAGGAAGAGGAAGAGGAAGAAGAAGAGGAAGAGGAGGAGAGAGAGGAAGAGGAAGAAGAAGAGGAAGAGGAAGAAGAAGAAGAAGAGGAAGAAGAAGAGGAAGAAGAGAGGGCAGAACAGGAAGAGAGGGAGGGAGAGGGAGATGGCTCACAGTGAGAAGATAATGAAGGATGAGGGCGAGAGATATGGAGGCAAGAGGGAGGGGGAGAGGGAGAGGAAGAGAGAGAAGGGGGCTGGTACAGCAAAGAAGAGGAGCGGGATGAAGAGGACTTCGCTTGCGACTGCTCATGTATGTGCGCATGGGTATACATGTGTGTGTGGGGTGTGTGCGTGTGTGTGGGCATGGGCAAGCGAGGGTGAATGAGAGGAGTAGTGCGGAGAGAGAGAGGCGTCTACACGCATGCATCCGTTAACGCTATACGTCCGAATGCTGAGGGGGTCCCCGCTTCGTCTCCCCTTCTCTCCCTCTTTCTCTCCCTCTTTGTCTCCCCTCTCTCTCTCTCCCTCTCCCTCTCCCGCTCCCTCTCTCCCTCCCTCTGCCCTCACTCTGCCTGTCTTTGCCTCTTCACCCCTGATCCCGGACAATGAGCTATACTCATCTGCAATGCTTGGTTTAAGAGAGTAGATGGGACCTAGATGTCTTTGCTGGTATGTTCCAGCATGTGAATCATTATGCGTGTATGTCGGGGGGTGTGTCGGGGTGCATGCCTGCGCGTATGCATGTGCTTGCGTTTGTGCTTGTGTTTGTATCTGTAAGTTCTTTTGCCTCTGGGCTAGAGCGATGACGATTGATACTTTTGCAAACAGGAGCAATAGCTGTTGTTCGGTTGGTCTGGATGTGGGAGAGGAGGAGAGGAGGACGAGGTGGAGGAGGGAGAGGGAACCTGTCTTGGTTTCACGGAGAATGGAGGAGGGAGGGAGATGGGGAGAGGCGAGAGAAAGAGAAGATGACAGGAGAGATAGAAATGCATGTGAAGGGCCAAGGAAGGGAGGGGAAGAGGAAGAGGGAAGGGGAGGGGAAAGGGAAGAGGGGGTTGAAAGGGTGGGCTGAGTTTGGACGTTAACTGAGAGAGAGGGAGGAGCGAGTGGGACGTGAGGGTGTGGATGGGGGTGGGAATGGGTGCACTCACATTTACTCCAATGTGGGTGTGTGGGTGGATGTGGGTGCGGGTGTGCTTGTGGGTGCATATGGGCGTGAGAGTGTGAGTGTGAGCGTGAGTGAGAGTGAGAGTGGGGCCTCTGCTTAAGACTGATTGAGATCGAGTATCTGAGGTTGTGAGGAGGAGTGAGGGTGGAGAGTGAGTTGCATGAAAGAAGTGGGTAGGAAGACAGAGCGAAGGAGTGGAAAGAGAAAAGGTAGGATTGGGTAAGGAGCGAGAGGAAGGAGAAGAGCGGAAGACACGAGTGCGTTATACTTAGTCCAACAAGGGGACCCATTGATTGTGATGGAACACAGAGACTCTGGAGAGAGAAAGGGAGGGTAGGGGGAGCGAGGGAAAAGATAAAGGCAGGGGAGGTGAGGAGGAAAAGAGAGGGGCGGGTAGGGGATGGAAGCGATAGAAAGAGGGGAGATAGGGAAGGAGGGTGAAGGAAAGGAAAGGGAAGGGAAGAGGAATACAGAGAATGAAAGGCAAAGGGATTAAAGATAGACATAAGGCATCAACATATTAACTAGTATGACAATATATGTATATAGAGTCATATGTAGGGATATATATATATTAAACTACAAGCAAAGATAGCAATAAAGAGAAAGAGGCAGATAACAAAGTAAGCCATACAAGCATCCGATACCTCAGTGACGTAGAACCACCGAATAAAGAGTTCGAATGCGTCCAAGTCTTCCTGCACATTTACTCTCGGGATGTGCTTTTCTATCATTTGCAGACGTACTCGATCTATTGTTTTGCTGCCTCTTTCTCTCGCCTCCCTACTTCCCCTCACCACCAACCTTCTCTCCTTTTCGGACATGCTCCTGCCCCCGTCACTTACAAATGATCTGCTCAGCCGTGCGTGTTCTATGAGAGCCTTGAGAGCTGGAGATTGGGATTCCAACAGTACTGAATGACCGAATATCGTTCGAAGCCCTTCTTGCGACTGCACCACAAAACACACATCTACCCACTTCTCCTCCTTGTAGTAACTATACAGTTGGTTTTTGAGGTTCCTCGCTTCCTTTGTTTCATTCATTTATTCTGTATTTAGAGATCTTAGATTTTGCTTTCGGCTGGGAGTTCGATTATTTTGCTTGTACTATGCACATCAATAGCATGAAGTCCACACCGAGAAATTATCAACCTAGCAAATACCAAGCATAGAAAGAAATCCATTTTTGTTTCCACAAAACATTAAAAAAGAAAAAATACAACTCATATACTATTCAGTCTAAATTAATAAGAACAAACACATCCAATTTTCTATACCTTAACAACTTTTGTATTTTTTAAGTCAACCATTTTCAACTTAAACAGATTTTTTTGCCTCTGCATCTTCCTTCCTTTTTTGCTCGCATCCAACATTAACATCCTTTGAAATTAAAAACGCTAGTCACCCATTCGCTAATCAAACAACCAACAGACCAATAAAGTGCCGAACTTTTATTAAAACTAATATAACACGGTAATTACTCCAGAATGTTGTCATCTCGCAGTGCTTGCAACGTTGAGCACTACTACAGACACGAGAGAACAACATGCAGAGAATGCTCTGAAATGATATAGTCATGCAAACACGTATAAAAACTATGCAGAAAACAGAATTGACCCCAACAGACTAACACATTAAAGATTCAAGCAACTCCCTCCTCCCACACGTGACAGAAAGAACACATACATATCTTCCTTCTTTCCTCGAATAAATAAACAAACAACCAATCACAGGCATAAAATTAAGATACACTTCCACATACCATACGTTCACCAACCCTAAGACCAAAAAAAATAAGTCTGTGGATTACGTGGATCTCATTCTGGCAATGGTTTTCCTTTCATACTCAGCAAAGTCTCTCTTAGTAGCTCCACTTACATACTTTCCTTCAATCGTACTGTCCTGCGACACTTCTGCCTTCGCAAAGTGAGCAGCCGTCTTTTTCCTCAACTGTTCAATAAACTCCAATGTCTTTTGCCTGGCCAAATCCTCGCTAGATGAGTGCTGCTTCTGAGCTTTTGCTTGTTCTGCCTCCTTCTGCTTCCTCGCCAAGTTCTCCCTTAGCTCTTGCACAGATTTGTCTTCGCGTGCACGAGCCTTCTTTATTTCCTGCCTTTCCCGATGAATTTGGTCATACTTTTCCTTATTAGCCTTATCAGAAATATATTCAAAGGCCTCTTTCAGGCGGTTGAAATTAGCTGCAGCATTCACATCGTCAGGGCACTTGTCAGGGTGGATTTCTAAAGCTTTCGCTAAATACGCTTTACGAATTTCTTTTGTGGTAGCTCCAGGCCCATTTTCTACTCCGATAATAGAGTAAATATCCAACTGCGTGATATCTTCTGACATTCTTCCGTTATGCAAGAATTTTACCAACTATCTTGGTTGCTGCTCGCTTTTCTAGGAGCAGAGATTTTTTTTTTTTTTACTTGAAGTTGGTTTCTTTAAAAAAGCAGTATTTTTAAGAGAAGGTTGGAACTGAACTTGTCTATATTTTTACCTACAACTCAAATACCACTAATACTGTAATATACATGTACACTTTCGCTCATTTCTAGATACTGCGTAATTAATCGCTTACTTTAATAGAAGTTTGGGGAGTGCTTGCGCAGAGAGAACGCGAACATTCTCTTCAAAACATACAACCATTTTTTGAGAAAGAATGTCTCTGAAATACACAGAGTTCAAGCTACGGAGTCAGTCCGGATATGGTTCAGTATCCAAAGACTTTTCTTTAATTGACAATTACAACGCAGACAAGAAACACTATGAGTAAGGCATCTATTTATCCTTTGCTTTCATGCATTGATTCGCACCCGATTCCCCCCACTCTACTAACTTAACTCGTCCATGTAATTACAAATGCCTTGCAGAGCGTTAAGCCACATCTACGAAGGCCCATCTTCTTTTCCAACGTCGATAGACCCTGTGATTGAGAGTCGTCTCGGGCAGAGAGAGAAACTTGACTTGGACACAATCGAGGAGAGATACGAGAAGACCGTGGAGAATGCGAGGATGAACAAACGATTGAATGAAATCTACCATCGAGAGAATCGGTCGCAGGGTAGGGGGGAGAGGGCTAGGAGTGCGGTAGACGATCGGAAGGGGAGGATGAAGAAGGCGGAGAAGGAGAGAGAGATAGCGATATACAACGCAAAGGAGAAGGAGAGATTGTCGAAAGTGAAGAGCACTGTGTTCGTTGGGTTCAACGACAACTGGTGGAGCAGGTACAGTGACCACCAACGCATCATGGCTCTGCAGGAAAAGTGTTTTCATCAGCAGAGGGAGGGGGAGAGGAAGGAGGTAAGAGAAAGGAATAGGGCGAATGGGTGGGCGATCGATCCGCAGAACTCAGATGAGGGGCAGCAGGGGGGAGGGAGAGGAGTAGGGAGGAGCGATGGAGTGGGCATGCATGCGCACTTGGAAAAGAGAGGAAAGGATGAGCTGGCTAAATACAACTGGGAAAGTAGACTTTTCAACTACATGGAAGACGGGGCTAAAAGCTTCAGAGTGCCAAGTGCTAACACAAGGGACTCAGCGATGGAGGAAAGAACACGGGGAATGGGGGAGGAAGGGGTACGGCGAAGGGAGGGGGCAGGGGAGGGGAAAGGAGGATGAGACAGAGAGGGGGGTGGGAGGCAGAGGAAATAGGTAGTGCAAATGTCCACTCCAGCCATCCTTACAAGTTCTATATCGGAGATAGGAGGGAGATGGAGTATGGAGCAGGAACGGGAGGAGGGGCAGAGAGGGTAGGGGAGGAGGCATGGGAGGGAGATGGAGATGAGAATGAGGGAGAGCGAGAGGGAGGATGGAAATGGGATTTTCAGAGGGAGGAGAGGAGAAGGATAGCAAATGCATCAGAGAGGGAATATCGAGACAGAGAGGGAAGAGAGAGAGCAAGAAAAACGAGGGATCCATACGACAACCACTTCTGCTTCAGTTATTACGAGGGAGATAGGAGGAGGGGAGGTGGCGGCGGATTGCCTAGGGGAGGCGGAGGAGGACAGAAAGAAAAAGAAAGATGGAGAGGAAGTGAGGGCTCGAGGAGTGGTGGAAGGGAGTGGATAACAAGAAGTGAGGAAGAATTGGGGGAAAGGAATAGGGGAGAGTGGGGAGAGGAGCGGAAGAGAGGGGAAAGGAGAGGAGGGGAAAGCGGGAGAAGGGAGAGGAAGAGAGGAGAGGGAGGGAATATCGAGGACACAGAGTGGGCACAGGAGGAGGAAGAGGAGGATGATGAAGAAGGAGATGAGTGGAATTGGAAGGCGGATAGGGCTCTGTGGAGAGAAGAGGAGTCCGAAGAGACGGAGGAGGGGAACGAGGAGGAGGAGACTGGGGCTGAGGACCAAGAGAGGCAGGGAAAGATAGAGGATAGAGGCAGAGGCATCGGGGGAGAAAAAGGAGGAGGGAGGGGGAGAGAGGGAGCGGGGGATAGGAGAGAGAATAGAACAGAAAATACTAGGCATACGTATGAACGAGGCGAATCAGACGAGAGAAGGAGTATTGGAGAGAGGGAAGGAGGAGATAAAGGAAGAGGAGAGGGGGATAAAGAGAGACAGAGGCAGAAGTGGAGGCTGAGGGAGAAACAGAGAGAGAGGCAGGTAGAAGGAGAAGGGGAGTGGGGGAGAGAAGAGGCGAGAGAGAAGGGGAAGGAGAGGGAAAGAGAGGAGAGAGAGAGGAGAGAGAGAGAGAAGGATAGAAGAGCGCCTATTAGGAAAATGAACAAGGGAAAGAAAGTCCCATATATGGGAAATATGAATGCACCATACTCTTTCCTAGACTCCATCCTACAATCTCATTTTGGTTGATTTTCCTATTTTGATTGGTACAACACTCAGACGATCATTGACATGTGCGACGTACTACGATGTATATACATAATCAGTACAAGAAAGTAGGAGTGAGAGTGGGTACGCAAGCGAACATTTGAATACTAGTCTTCTAAACTAAGCAATAAAATTAAACTAACCAATGCGTAAAATACGAACAAGTGAGTACTCAATACTCATTAACATCACATATTGATTTTATCTTTCTACTGCATTCAAATACGTTCGACTCATCGAAGTTAACACACAGCAGTTGTAGAAATACTCTTATCAACATACTTCAATTTTGAATCCACATATATGCTTCTAAAGAACGGGAAGTAAAGAGTTTATTTGGAGAGAAGTAACACATGCTAAACTCGAGCTACAAAGCAAAAATCAAACAAAAAAGAAACGGTGGAAAGGAAGTTGAGAAAGCTAGGGAGTGATAAAGGGGAGAAAGGAACGAAATCGGGAGGAAAAGGAAACAAGCAAGAGGAGGAAAGGGACCGGAGGGGAGGGAAGAAGCGTGCAAGGGGGTTTGGAAAGGAAGGTGAAACGCTCGAAAGGGGAAGGGGGGCACAGATAGTTGAGAGACTAAGATATGCTATATAAATAGCGACACACAAAGGCCTTATAGTTCACTGGCGGTCTCTGAGACACCTATCTCTCTGAGACACCTATCACGTCCTCTATTCGAAACTACTCTATGTCTACTAGATCCCGTCGAATACATCAGCCGCACTGTTGAAAACAATGAATCGGCAGACAATTGGACTGAACTTATAATCCACTCGGCTGGACTTAAATAATGTTCTGGAGCTGTCCCTTCTTGCCTCCCTTTCCCACAACCGCAGACCGGGGGTCCACCTTGGCTGCCTCTGCGTTCCTGAGCTGTTGAGGCACCCTGGCCCCCGCCGTCTCAAGCATGTTCTTGAGGTCGTACATGATGTCTACGTCTGAGTCAGTGACAAAGGATACCGCCACTCCCTTCTGCCCAGCTCTTCCAGTTCTTCCGATACGGTGAGTATACTTCTCGATTGCATTCGATCCTTCGGGCATGTCGTAGTTCACAACGAGCTTCACCCCCGAGACATCAATTCCTCTTCCCATCACATCCGTCGTGACGAGCACTGAGTAGTCACCCTTCTTGAACCCAGCCAAGGCAGTCTCTCTCTGATCCTGAGCCTTTCCTCCGTGTATCGTGCACACGGGGAGGTGGGAAGATGATTGAATTGCTCTCGTGAGAGAGTCACACGAAGACTTGGAATTGCAGAAGATGATGATGGGCGGCTGCGAGTCCTGGAGGAGGGAGAAAAGCTTCTGTCTCTTTCCCCCTTCGGTGGACCACTCCACCACCTGCTCCACTTTATCTGAGCTCTTTCCACTCCTGTCTCCGATGGCAATGAAGATAGGGTTGCGGAGGTATTTCCTCGAGAGAGTTTCGACCTTCGGAGGCATGGTGGCAGAGAACATGATAGTCTGTCTGTATCTCTTATTTGAGTGGGTCTCAGTGTCCATCTCTGGCCTCAGATTGGTAGCAGGCATAGAGTCCATCACGGCGTTGATCTGGGGCTCGAACCCCATGTCGAGCATTCTATCAGCCTCATCTAGGACAATGTAGTTGCACTGGTTCAACACGATGTACCTCCTCTGGATGCAGTCGAACAGTCTTCCGGGAGTTGCGATGATGATCTCACACCCATCCTTCATAGTGAACGACTGATCTTCAATGTTCTGCCCTCCCACAATCGAAACCGCCCTTACCCCCATACTCGATCCGAACTTGTCCGCTTCGTTCTGGATCTGCTGCGCGAGTTCTCTCGTGGGAGCCATCGAAATAGCGTAGGGTCCCTCTCTTGCAGTCTCCTCGGTAAGCTTGGGAAGAGAAGCTACGTACACGAGCATGGGAAGGAGGAAGGAGGCAGTTTTTCCGGATCCAGTCTCAGCGATTCCTACGACGTCTCTGTTTGCAAGTCCAATAGGAATGGCTATACGTTGGATAGGAGAGGGGGTGACGTACCCTGCTCTTTCGACTGCCTGGAGAAGGGCTCTGGGAAGACCACTCTCTGACCAGTGGCGCATGGGAAGGGGAACGTTCTGTCCTCTCGTTGATATACTAAACTCCTCCTTGAAGATCCTCCAGTCCCTCTCTGTCATCTCCTCCAAGCTCTTCTGCGACCAGGGACGTTGCTTCTTCTGCCTCTCGAGTTCCTTTTCCTTCTCCCTAGCTTCTCTCTCCCTTCTCTTGCGCTGGGTCTCTTCATCACAGAATGACACAGCTTCCCTTGACTCGGCAATCTCCGACCAAAAACGGTTGTTCTTCATTTGTTGCTTCCGATCCATTCCAGCAATGAAACACTTCCCGAACCCAATAGACACATCCGCTCTTTGGATGGCACCGATGTCTCCCTGCGAGGTGTCTTCACTCGCATCCCATTCGAATTCGAATTTGTTTTTCATAGAGCTCTTCACTATCTTCCTCTTCTTTGCCTCGCGATCATACAGGTTCTCCATCCTCCCTCCGCTCAGATATGCCTTCCTCAAGTGATCGTTGATCCTCTGCTCCTCTTTCGTCAGACCATTGCCGTCCGCATTCTCTTGCTCTCTCTCTCTGTCTCCGTTTCTCCTTTCCCTCTCTCTCTCTCTTTCCCTCTCCCTCTCCCTATCTCTTTCCCTCTCCCTCTCTCTTTCCCTCCCCTTCTCCCTCTGCCTCGCATCATCGACATTGCCCGCGTTCACATCATTACCTGCCACTCCGACTGCCACTACCACTCCTGCTTCCTCCGCTCTCTTCTTTGCCAATCGCTCCAAGGCTAGCTTTTGCCTCTCTGCCTTCGACAGGAACTTGGGCTTTAACTCTTCCACCTCTGCCTTCTCTTCCTCCAAGATCACTGTGTCCTTCGACGAAGAGACACGCTGGGCTGCATCTCTCAGCGAGGGGGAAGAACGGAGGAGGGAAAGGTGGAGGAGGAAGGAGAAAGGGAGGATGACGAGGATGAAGAAGATGAAGAAGGGTGAGTAGAGGGGGAGGACGATGCAGACGCAGAAGATGAGGAAGAAGAGGAGTATCTCTCATCTCTCCTAGACTCATCACGTCTGTCGCTAGATCTGCTACCGTCTTTTTTCTCCCATCTCTCTCTCTCTCTCTCTCTCTCTCTCTCCCCCTCTCCTTGTCTCTTCTATCATCCCGGTCTCTATCTCTCTCATACTCCCTCCCCTTGTCTCTGCTATCATACCTGTCACTCCTTTCTCTATCTCTTTCTTTCCCTCTATCACTGTCCCTTCTTCCATAGTCATCTCTATCTCTCTCTCTGTCTCTCCCTTCTCTCTCTCTGTCTCTCCCTTCTCTATCTCTTTCTCTCCCTCTTTCTCTATCATAACGTTCACTGTCTCTCACCCTATCTCTGTCCTTCTCATCATCATAACGACGATCTCTTCCAGAGTCACGGTCTCTGTAGTCTCTATCGCTTCTTCTAGTATCTTCGTATCTCCTACTACTACTGCTACTGCTACCCCTGTAATTAGGAGACCGGGAACGGGATCTATGACTCATCAATAAGACAATTTGATAAGATTCTTAAGAAAAAAACAACTGAGAAACCGGTCTATGAAGTATGAGAAATATCGTTTGTATTTCTTACCCACTCGATTGTCTTTGCTGTTCAAAACATTGAACTCAAAGCAAAACAATTTGAAGAGGAAAAAATCTAGAAAAAAAAGGAGAGGAGACACTTGAGCGAAGAAAAGCACAAAATACTATTCAAGGCACACATTATTTGTCTAAGATCATCTTACATGATTTTTCATTGTTTTTCCTATATGCATAAGCAGTATAGATTAGGTAAAATGATTTGTATCCTTTTCACATCAACCGTATTGTGTATAACAGAATAGGAGAGTCGAGTTTATTATAAAAGATATGTTCCTAACGGAATCACCCTCTTTCACAAAACAAATATGAGATTAAAGAGTCCCTTATGTATATAGAACAGACTAACCTCATCTCAAATCGAAATAGAGTAAGCTTTGTACAAAAATGCAAGAGAGAAGATCAAGGGAGAGAAATAAAAGAAAAAAAGAATTGAGTTTACTGGTGGAGCGTTTCTCTCACGCAAGAACACTTAAAAGAATATGAATAAAAAGTACACACATAAATATATAATGCGCAACACGAAACAGCCCCTTCTCGAAGAAAAATACGCCGGTTCTTGTACTCCCTTCCCTCGGACTGGCGGACTGGTGCTCGAGACCTCCTCTTGCTCTTGTTTCTCTTCTCCCTTCTGCTCCTCTCCTTCTTCACCCAGATGACTATTTCCTGTTCTTGGCTTTGCATTCATCGCAGAACCAGGACCCGTCGGGGATCTTCTTGAGCCCGACACATGAGATGTGGTACCACCCAATGCGACAGTCCTCGTCATCACACCCGATGAACGTATCGTTCAAGATCTTACCACAAATACAGTACGACTCACCCTCTCCTCCTGCACCTGCCCCCGCTGCAATATCCGCCTCTTCCACATCTTTCTCCCTCTCTCTCTCGCGTTCTTTCTCTCTTTCTTTCTCCTTCTCCTTCTCCCTCTCCTTCTCTTTCTCCCTGCCCCTATCCTTCTCTTTCTCCTTCACTTCCCTTGTCTCGTGGTTCACAACGGCAGACTTTTTCCTCGAAATAGCCTGTGACACTGAAGGAGACGACTTGAGGTTCTTGTTGCTGGATGTAGAGGCAGACACTCCTGAGTACTGATTCCCAGATGCGGTGATAATCTCCTGCATCGACTGCTCTTTTTCCTCTTCATCAATCACCGCCATTTGGTTCTTTAGCTCTGGGTCGTCCTCGTCTTCAAACCTCATGAGTTCCTCATCGATTTTCTGAAGAAATGTTGATGTCGAGAGCAAGGCCTGGTCCACCAAACATATCTTTTCTTGCGAGTAGCTAAATATCTCGTCCTCCGTTGCCCTCCTTTGCGAAAGATACCCTATTAACTGCACTATTTCATCGTTCTATATTCACCCAGGGGTAGATTTATCACATCGCATATCCAATACTCGTATTATTCACTGTGTTTTTACTACTTCTTTCTAAAAGTTTAACAACTTCAAGTTATTCAAGTTAACCCAATTCAATCACCAGCTACACGAGGAGCTATGGAAAATGAGTACATATGCCGAACACATCACACAAGCCGAAATCCAAATCGACCAGATATATCACTTACATGTAATTTTCTTGCTGAACCCGTCTTCTCATGAATTGTAGATGACAACCCATCTAAATGTAAACGAAAATCTGAAAACACGGGGACACAAGAGTGGATTAGTCGCATAAAATAACGATCAAATTAATCAACACGTCATAAAGACATTATATACATTCCAACATGTAACTTAAATACATATTTACAATATCATATATATGATTCATCATCATTCTTTCTCCACACTTCATAAACAGCGCAACAGAAGAATGTACTCGCCAGCATATACCTTACCTTCAACTTTCTGATCTAAAGTGCCTATTAAACTATAATCTCTTGCTATATCATTCGGGAGGACTGAAGTTCACAAGTTGCACAAGCAAAAAACAGGTACGTTATATAGTAACATCATTAATAGAGAAAAATAACGTGCTAATGTTTCATTAAAAAGAAAGTCAAGAAAGTCAAAAATAGGCTCGCAGAATTACCTTTAAGAAGCTCTAAGAAGTTTTCTAAATGAGATGACATAAGTTACACAGCTAATAAATATATTTCGCGGAAAATTCTATTGCATAAAGCGAGTATAGGCAATAAACAGCCAACTAACTACTTTTATATAGAATTGAGAATAACAGATTTTTCTCCTCCATGAATGACAAAACATGCTTTTATTCGTTCTACCAGAATGAATACTCAGCTTCAATTATTAGTACACATAAAAACTATTGTAACAACATCAACATAAAACACATTCATGCATATATTGATTAAAAAAATAAAAAGAGGTAAAATGTTGATTAAAACATACAAGAATACACAAAACTATTCTACTTTGAGATGAGCTTTCACTTGTGCTTTCAGTCTCCTTCTTTCTTGAGCCCAAACTTTGATGAATTTAAGGATGGTTGCAACGAAGGGAATGAGCAGAGGAAGGAAGAGAGGTGCAAAGACGGCGTAGAGGTGCTCGGAGGGGAAGTATAGGGCGTTAAGGAGGTCTTGGTGTTCAAGCACAGAATCCAGGGATTCATCAAGCTCATACAACATATCCAGTATCTCTAGCAGAGAGGGCTGGGTCATGGAGGAGGGGTACGCATGTTCTGCGTCTTACCATACCGTTCGGAGTGAGGGAGATGGATCAGTGCTGAGGGGGAGGTGGAGGATGTGGGGGAGGTGGAAGTGGTGGAAGCGGTGGAGGCGGTGGAAGCGGTGGAGGCGGTGGAGGCGGTGGAGGCGGTGGAGGCGGTGGAGGCGGTGGAGGCGGTGGAGGCGGTGGAAGCGGAGAAGGATCCAGAGGATATGAGGGAAGGTGAAGGTGAGGCAGATGACGAAGGGAGAGGAGAGGGGTCATGGAGGACTACCATTTTAGAGGAGAGTTGAGAGAGGATGCAACTGCACCTGGAGATGTGGGCATGAACAGAGGGAGGGACAGGGATGCTGGGGAAGGAAGAGAGGAGGTCCATGAGGACAGATACTTTGGATTGGATTAGTCCATTACTCAGAGTAAACACTCTCCCATTCGCTACGGAGTAAGACTCCCAGACGGAGAGAACTGATGAAGATGAGGGAAGGAGAAGGAAGGGAGAGCGAGAAGAGGAGGGGGAGGGGGAGGCAGAAGGAGGGATAGGGAAAGGGGCAGAGGGGGGATTCCTTGTTCTGGAGGATAAGAGCAGAAGATGAAGACAAGGGGTTAGGAATGCTAAAGAGAAGACGGAGTTGGGAGAGGAGGAGGGATGAAGGGAGGGAAAGGGAAGAACAAGGGAGAGAGAGAGGAGGTACTCGGGGAGATACGACTTTAAGAGAAGGCGTAGGAGAGAAGGGGAGGAGGAGGGAGAGGAAGAGGAAGAAGAAGAAGAAGAAGAAGAAGAAGAAGAAGGAGAAGAAGAAGAGGACATATGATTAGAGGAAGACGCTTCATCAGAGTGGGCAGTAACCTTAGAGCAGACGGAGTGAGCAATGCGTTGGACAAATGCATGATCGTAGTCGTAAGTGTTTAGTACTTGCACTCCCCAACCCCTGCGATGATTCCATTCGAGACGTAGTCCCCGAGGGGGTCAGAGAGGTGTGATGGAGGAAGTGACAAAGAGGGGGAGAGGAGGGGGTGCCAGCAGGAGTTAGGGAGGGAGTATGGGGAGGAGAGGCAGAGGGGTGGAAAGAAGGGGGGATTGCTGAACTCAAATCATCCATATTTCTAATGTCATCTTGGAGGATGGCTCGAGACCCAGCACAAGAGAAGTGAAAGAAGACTCGAGTGAAAAGGAAGAGGGAGGTGAATAGTTTTCAGTGTCACTCCATTTCATTTCAGTTGATTTCTTTTTAGTCAGCTGGCTGCCAGTCAATTTCTGAGTGACAAAAGGGGGCACTATGAAGATGAAAGAGACATGCTCAGTCCTGTCATCTTTGAGATCGTCTACGAACTCTGCTTCCTCTCCGTCATTTTCTTCGTTTCCATCATTCCTATCTTCTTCTCCCTCCTTTTTACTCTCTGTTTTGTCAGTTTCTCTGTTTGACAGACTTCTCAATTTGAGGTTTTGTCTGGAGTCGACTCTATAGGATGTCCACTTCCCTTCCTTCGCGTACTTCTCCATTTCGCTCCTCTTCAAGTGACTCAATACACCCATGCTTTTTACTTCTCTCTCTTCCTCCCCACTCTCCATCCTGTTTCTTCCTCTATTGCCCTTCCCCTTCCCGTTTGCTCCCTTGCCTTCCCCCTTGCCTTCCCTCCATTCGCTCCCATTCTGATCCACTCATCTGGCCCTTCCCCCCACATCACCTCGGAAGAGAAGGAGAGCGAGGCGAAGGGGGAGAAGGAAGAGCCGATCAAATCGAGAACATGTCCCAGGCACTTCTCAACGTCCCATTGGACCTTCCTATTGGCAAACATCAGCAGGTCTACCCTTCGTTCTTCTCCCGCCAGTCGCTCCCCCTCTTCTGCCCCCCACCTCTCACCTCTCTTTCCTGCTTCTCCCTCCTCTTCTCTTGCTTGATCTATCCCCTCTTTTCTTCCCCCTCTCCTCTTATTCCTTCTTCTCTCGCCTCCTCTGGCTCCTCATTGCTCTCTTCAACACCCCTTTTTTCAGATCTCAGTCCGGGGGAAGTGAAAAGGAGAGGATGAAGGAGGAGACAAGGGAGTCCACCAAGTGCAGATCGATTGAGTAGTTCTTTTTCAACTTCAACTTGACTTCCTTTATCGATTTGTCGGTAAGGCCTCCCTCTCCCTCCCTCACCGTCCGCCCTCTTCTCTCTCTTTTCCCTTCACCTTCCTCCCTTTTCTCATGTTCTTTGCTTCTCACTCCTGTTCCATGGGCACTACCGCTGTCCCAGTTATCACTTGTTATCAAGATGTAAGGGCGAGACACAACTTCAAGAACTGAAAAGGAGGAAGATACAAATTGATCAACATAATGGTCAATGGTCTTCTCTTGTACCTCCGCATTCTTATCGCCTCCCGTCTTCGTATATCCCTCTGCATATTCTCCATCTCCGCCTACCTCCTTCTTCAGCCTGTCACAGAGAGAGGGATGGAGAAGGGAAAAAGCATATTTTTCAGTTCCTAGCACCATTAAATTGAAGGGAAGGAGACTTGGAGAGGAGGATTCATTTATTCCGCCCATATCTACCGTTTGAGAAAGAAGAGAGGCAGTTGGGGACGATGCACACACTCCCACAAGTGAAATCGTTTCATTGACGACGTGGTTTCTTATCACTTGGCCCACTGACAGACTTACTCCTTCCCAATCCTTTCTCTCCATCGCTGTAGAGATTTCCCCTAACCCTTGCATATCGCCCACAACCTTCGAAGGGTACATTCCCACAACTCTTCCTACTTCGTCGTCATCCCCTAGTTGAGCTGATAATGCGTCCTCCACTTTCTTTAACAAAGCACTCTCAAAAATGCGGTTCTCATTAACCTCCATGCCATCCATAATGAACACAAACCTAGCTGATATCTGGTCCACAGCTAACCTGGGAATAAGGGCTTGCAGTTCTGGGAGAAAACCAACGTCTTGCCTTTCTACTTTAGACATCTCATACCACAACCCACCGCAAAAGATGAAATACAACAGGACCAATAGCAGTATTATCTTCTGCTGAAATTCCACTCGTACAGGAAATTTCAATAAAGTTGACTCTATTTCAGCTCTTCTAGATCCATTACTTTCCTCCTGAGTTTGCTTTTCACGTGCTACTTCGTCACAGTTAAATTTCAAACATTCTTCATTGCTTTCCTGTAGCAAAGAATCACTTGAAGACATTTCCTTTACGTGTTTCAGAGGACCCCTTCAGTTAAAAGCTCTTGTCGTTAGATATTAAGACCATACACAACCCGAAAACCTAATAGTATATATCTCTATGTATTCTGCACTCTTATAAATCTTATATTGTACAATAAGCTAGAGATAATGCAACTTATGGTTACATGTACCCTTCAATTTGAGACACCTTGCAGAACCCCAAAAGTGACTTGCCATAACCTTACGTATGAGCTTCAAGTCACAACATGAATCGCCTACATTTATAATTACTACAATGCGTTGTATTACGCGCTAATGTTTCCATAAACATCAACGAATTACTATGAGAATAGCAGAAATGGAAAGTTACTTGAATTATTTACTTTATATGCATGTTCACGTTAATTTGAAGCACATGAATACATCCAGGTAGAAGACTCGTACGTAATTTATAAGTTTCAAGCATTCAATTGCATGAAATTTGAGTAAATCCAACTTTATTGATTTTAGAAAATCCTTTAAAATTTTATTCGAAACGTTAAAGTTTTCAACAGAGAAAATATCTAGTCCTCTCATTTCTCTCTCTTTTCTTGATGTCAACCAAGAAGTAGCTTTACGTAGATATCTGTTGCAGTTTTTTAATTATGAAGGGATAAAGTCATTATCTCTGTATACAATTTATTAGGATCTTTCAGATTGTACATTTTACCCTTTGTGGTATATCAGTGATTGATGCCTTTGCTGAGGTTTAAGATCTAGAGTAAGATGATGCATCATATGCACTCTGCAGCTCTTGATCTTGCTTTCTTCTGCTATCCAGTCACTTTATACTAGGCTTTCTTTTGATAGTTTGTGTACTTATACAATAAGAATCTTTTTACGTATTTCTCATTTACTCATATCATTCATTTCTGACGCATCTTGATTGTGTTCGT
Source organism: Drosophila quasianomalipes (assembly GCA_035043665.1). Taxonomy (NCBI): domain Eukaryota; kingdom Metazoa; phylum Arthropoda; class Insecta; order Diptera; family Drosophilidae; genus Drosophila; species Drosophila quasianomalipes. Next base: position 72,359 of record JAWNMU010000680.1, read on the forward strand.
TGTCCAAAGCTAATTTCTGACATTTATGACCATGCGTTTTCATCTGGACATTCTTTATGCCATTCATCCAGCGTGCAATTTGCACATTCTAAAAAAGAGACGTCACAAAATCAAATCAAACAAAATTGATTTGCACCTTTCTGTAGTAAGAGGAGTACTAGGTAAATTAGAGTAGAAAAAGAGAGTAAATAATGTCTTACGATCGTGCAATTACAGTGTTCAGCCCTGATGGAAGATTGTTCCAAGTGGAGTACGCCATGGAGGCTGCAAAGTGCAGTGCAACTGCTGTGTGTGTTGGAGTAACTGGAGACGGACTGATTGTGTTAGGGGTGGAGAAGAAGAACACTGCTCAGCTCCAGGACCCTCGTACTATCCGTAAGATCTGCAAGATCGATGACCACCTCATGCTTGCTTTCGCTGGACTTACCGCCGATGCTCGCGTCTTGGTGGACAAGGCCCGTGTCGAGTGCCAGTCGCACCGCTTGTCTTGCGAGGAGCCCCCCTCTGTAGAGAACCTTGCTAGGTACATTGCGAACATCCAGCAGAAGTTCACTCAGAGAGGAGGACGTCGTCCCTTCGGTCTCTCTACCCTCATCGCTGGGTTCGACGCTGACGGAAAAGCCAGACTCTTCCAGACTGATCCCTCTGGAACTTACTCGGAGTGGAAGGCTGCTGCCATCGGAAGAGAAAACAAGAGCGTGACTGACCACCTCGAGAAGCTCTATTTCAACGAACCTGTACGTTTCTCTCTCCATCTTCTCTAGCCCCCTTTCCCACTCTGTCTATTTCTACCCCTCCCACTTCCTTTTATCTGCTTGCTTTCCACCATTGTTTCTTCCTTTTTTATACGACATGTCCGTATAGCGTTTACTTACCGTTTTTGGTTTCCTCACGTTTCTTTCTGCACATTGATTTCCATTCCTCCGCTTACCGCTCTTGCTTGTTTCTAATCTCTCTTCTTCGTCTCTTTATTCTTCTCTTCCCCTGTACTGCCCCCCTCCCCCTCCCCCTCCCCCTCCCTTTCGTCCTTTACATCATGCGTTCTTTCCTTAAATCTCCACATTGCATTTCGGTGTCCTCCATCCCTTCCCTTTCCACTCCACCTTCTCTTTCCTCTCCACATTCCCTTTCCTCTCCATCTCCCTTCTCTTTCTCCTCTTCGTTCTCTTACTTCTCTACCTTCTCTTCCGTCTCTTCCTCCTCCCGTCTCTTCCTCCTCTTCCGTCTCTTCCTTATACCCCCTTTCAATTTCCTCACTACCTCTTTTCCCCTCACTCTCTCCCACCCCCCATTCCTCTCACTCCTTTCTGCCTTCGCATTGCTCTTTTATCCCATTCACCGTTCTTTCAATTCGTCCAACTCGTTCTCTCTCCTTTGCGCTCCATTCCACTCCTTCCGCTCCTCCCACCCTTCCCACTCCTTCCAATCCGTTTCCCCTTTCCCATTTCCCCTTTCCCTTTCCCCATTTCCTCTTTCCCCTTTCCTTCCTTCCGTTACTCTCGCTTCACCTTCATGCCCTTTCATGCTTGCTCTTCGATCCTCCACCCCACCTCCTCTGCGCCTCTCTACTATTCTTCCCTCTACCTTTCATCCTCATCCACACACACGCATACACACACACACTTACATATTCCCATTCACTCACAGATCCCTAAGGCGGGAGAGGAGGCTCCCAAGGACGACAAGTCCAAGTCCTCCAGTGAGGAAGAGTTGGCTGTTGCTTGTTCTGCCGCTGACCCCTTGAGGTTCGCTGTGAGAGCTCTGCTGGAGGTGGTAGAGAATGGAGCGAAGAACATGGACATCGCCAAGCTGACTCTTGATGAGAACAAAAACACCAAGGTCACCATGTGCACTCCTGAGGAGATCTCTGCCATTGTCGATGAGATTAACAAGGAGAAGGAAGAACAAAACGCCAAGAAGGGAGCCAACAGCGACGTCTAAGTTCACCCTCACCGCCGTTTCTCTCTTCTTCGTTCTCTTATCCCTTCTTCTTTCTCTCCTTCCAATCGATCCCCCCGTTGTCCCCCTTCCATTGCCTTTGCTTCTACTCCTTTGTCCATCCATTTCGTTCTCTTGCACTTCCCCAGTCGACGCGTCTCGTCTGACTGATCCCCTAGCTTTATCCTCCCTTTCCCATGTGCCCTCTTTCCTTATTTGCTTCTTGCCTAGTTCGGCTTCATTTGTATGCCTGCGTTCGTTTTTTCCCCGAGGCCCCATTGCTTATTTTGTAGTGTTCTTTTCTATTTTATTGATATTTTTTAATTCTCCTCAGAAAGTAAAAAAAGGACTAAGTTGATACTAATCGAAGAAGCTCATAACAACAGACTTCACTGTGCAACACACACATACACACACACACACACATATACGCAGATACACACACAGACACATACGCGTGTGCACACAGGCACGTAAGCACACTTAATCGTTGCTATTGTGTATCACATGACGACATTTGTATGCATATTGTTAGCTTATTTTTTTTTATGCTATGTGCTGCATTGTGCTGAGAAGGAGTGGGAGGAAGGAGCAGGGGAAGGAGTATGTAAAACGTGAGGCGTGACACGCATGATTGGGACTTGACGAGTATGTGGTGGCGTGACAATGAATCAAATGAAAACAAGAGGCATAGGCTAGGTACTCAGACCTCCTCTACCTCCCAACAACAAACAGTTACAAACAAGGTGTATACATGTACTTTGTCTGTTTTTACATATGTGTTTTATCTATGAATGCTTTATATATATCAATCGTACGATTCCCTTCTCTGGGATTACGTACTGCTCTAAACTACAACAAACGCACATTAGAAAATAAATATCTACGCATCGAGTTCTCACAAAGAACGCATTGGAAATACAAATAAAGAAAAAAGGAATGCGACGAGAGACATGACTAAACTAATAGAAACCCAAAAACAACCCCCCAGTGATCCTGGAGGAAATCAAACACACACCTACACAAAGAACAAGTACACACAAAAAACACTCAACTACGTAAACATCTTCCACTCTCCCTCTTCTCTGTGTTCATAAACATAAATAAAAGACTCTGTCAGCATAGCGACAGAATCATCCGCTCGACTGCACTGCTGAGAATGGAGACACACGCACCAGTCGAAACGAAGAGGAGGCAAACTGAACAACTATACACCTTCATCCTCACTCCTACATGGACACACCCTCAACCACACCACGTTTCCGCACTACCATATACACAGATTGACTCTCACACATACACCCGTACATCCCTACTCGTCGACATACATATTTCTACTCCCATTGCCCGTTCCCATTCGAATATCTTACTTCTTCTTTCCCTTTCCTCCCTTCCCCTTGTTGTTGTTGTTAGCCGTGTTCTTTTTCTGATTGTTGTTGTTGTTATTGTTGTTGTTATTGCTAGCATTGTTGGTGTTGCCTGTTGCGGGCTTGTCTGACTTTCCCTCAGGCTAGAGAAGTAAGAACATGTTGATTGGGAGAGGAATAAACAGAGAGAAGTTAGCCAAGCGAAAACAACACACAAAAGTTATACATGCCTGTATCAATATATGAATATAACCACAAATACAAATACATCTGCATACAAATACATGGAAATACTATGCTCCTATATCCTATATATGCATGCACCTCTTCTAGCTTACATACCTTGTTCTCAACTGCTCTGACAATCGATTCCGCATCCAGGGAGGGAGAAGCCATCAACTAAATACAAACATATGTACAAATATGCAAGACTCAATTAAAAATCCAAATATAGAAATTCACACCTCTTCTTCAGCTTCGTTCTATCCGTTACATTTCCCATGAAATTTTTGATCGCCGTGAATACACACACGCCACCTCCTTACTTACTCTCATCATCGTCGTGTTCATCTTTTCCACAAAGTGAAGATCACTCTCATGCTCAATTTCATATTGCCAAAACCTACATCACAAACGTGTTTGAATCGATTAAAATATTAGCAAGTGAAATTAACCACAACCTATCATCTAATTAGCAACCACACACACGATCTCTACTATTGGCAGGAAGCCTTACCTCCTTGTCGTCAGTCACCTTAAGGCACAACTTCTGATCACAACTACGATACTTTGTAGTGTAGCGAGTCTGCATGCATTGTTTTATACATAGTACAAAATAATTAAGACGCGTTGAGAATTATGAGAATTATCAACATCTTTCATTCTTCATTCCAGAATCCAAATCAGCATGGAGAGATAAAGAAAAAAATAAAGCGCTTACCAGCATAGGGTTTGCCAAGTAGAGAGATTTGGAACGCTCCAAAAAAGAGTCAAATGATTCAATATTCACCATTTTCAATAGTACTACTTTCGATTAAAACGAAAACAGATCAGTTGAAATCCTGCTTGAGAAGGCTTGAGATAGATATTATGAATACACTGTCAAATTGAGAACTTCCTTAATGCATACGTGCTATTTAACCATATATCTGTTTGCCTATAACGATACTACATATAAACATGCGTTGCTTCAATTGCTACGTTCAAACGTGCGAAAATACAGTAGTTTGTATATAGGTCTGAACGTACCAATGATTGATCTTATTATACAACGTTTTACGGAATAACAGTACGATCATGGTCAAAATTGTATTTAAAACAGTACTTATAAATGATAAATGACATTTTTGTCTATCATTATCTCCTTATTCTACTGTAAAAAGTGGCCTACAACTAATTCTCTGAAATGTTAGGAAATATGAAAGATTATTTTGTCCGCCTTTTTCCTATTTGAATGCTAGTAACTACTCGATAACATATTTAAAAATAACTCACTAGTCTACCTGCAGAAAACTTTTCCATTTTATCCACTTAGAGGATTCTATTGTAAAAGTTTAATATTCAGGTGGAGCTTCCATAATATTATTACTAGACACTAGTTTCGTGCAGATTTGACAAGAAAGAGACATTTACTGATAGAGAAAGACGGAGTAACATCGTAAAGATGACAGACTTCTTACAAAATGAGGCTGTCTTCGCTCAGATCATGAGCGAAGTAAATGATTCTTCTGCAATGTCGTATTCAGAACATCACAGATTCATCATTTATGCCCTATTTTTCGGAATACCCTTTATAGTGGGGTGCGTGCTTTCAGGCTTTATTCTCTCTAAAATCAGCTGGGATTTAGATTTATCTGGAACATGGTTCATTATCCAGTTAAGATATGCAAATATGACAAAGTAAGTATACATCCTGGCTTCAAAATGTTCTTCTGAGGTATTTGGCATTAAATATTCAAGATCAAAAACATGAAAAAGTTATGCTGCGTCTGCATTCCAACTTTAAGTAAGATGACATAATACACACTCACATAATTGAACATGGACTCTTTTCATACGAAAAATACAGCCCTCAGTATCCTCGATCGGAGGATGTGACATATGGAAGGACAATTTGGTTTTTTAGGTTGTTTGCGTACGTGATTGTGTACTCTCCCTTTGCAGTCCTGGCGTGTTGGTGTGTCTTGCTAGCGATCAAACTGAAAGTGATAGTATGCATAACCTTCGCTTTCTGGGGGTTCTTCTTCCGCTGAGTGCATTCTGTGTACTGCGTTGGAGGTCAAACCTGTGGAGGGTGGACGACGACACAGTTATTCAGATGGCAGCGAGCCTCTTCCTCTTCGTCGCCTACCATTGCTTCCTAATTGCGTTCACAAAGCCCTACAACTGGACCTCATTCTCCGCCATGTTTCTCGCACTTAATGTGCTTCCTCTCGTCTTCCTTGTATTCAAATCTCTCGGCAGTAGAAATATCTCCATCCTCAGAGATGTAAGTAGTTCACGTGTTCTTTCCCCTTCCCTAGTTTTTTTTTCCTTAATCCGCCTTTCTTCCTTCTTCGGGACACACGTTTCTGTAGTTTGTCACTCGACAAGTCCTCAAGTGCTTCTAAGTTTGATTCCCGCCTGATCAAGCATTCATTCTTCCCATACAACGCATACATTGTTCGATGCGAATGTATGAAATAACATACGTGCGACGTTCGCAAGAGATTTCGCAAACAACGAGATCCCTCTCCCCTCCATTCTTGTGCCTTTAGCTTCTCTATCTCAATCTCCCTAATGTTTCGCTCTAACACTTATTCTCTGTCAACCTATTGCTTTGCTTGACTTGCTTGTTTCGTTTGTTTCTCTCCTGTTTTTATTCCCTTTCTTTTCTCCTTCCTCCCGTTCCATTTCGTATATCCCATTCTGTTCCACTCCATTCTCTTCCACTCCACTGCATTGTACCGCACCCACTCCATTGCATTCCATCCCAGACAAGCGTGGGGTACGATGAGACGGAAATGCTCCCCCCTCAGTTCCTCAAAAACAATCACAAAGAACTGAAGAAGCTATCAGCGGAGGAGAAGCAGAGGGACGCGATGCTCAGACGTCTCCTAGGCGACCAGGGGGGACGGGAGGAAGGGGGACACGACGGGCATAGCGAAAGGACAAGGGCTTGTATCTAGTTGGGAGAGGACAGCAGGCGAAGGGGCAGGTGTTGCGATAGAGGCAATTGGGAGAGGGAAGATACGCTGAACGAGAGGGAGAAGGGTTCCGACGCAAAAGATATGGGAAAGGCTAGCAAGTTCCTCTCATCGACAGGAAAGGGGTGAACGAGCTGTTCGACGATGTGTTTTTGGCAGAAAACCTAGACCTATTCATAGTAGATGATGCGGAGTACAGGCACACCATGTATGCGAGCTATGTCGACGAGGCAAAGAAGAAGAACGCCCTGAACAAGATGAGGGGAGGGGACAGGAGGGGTGCGGGAAGACAAGGAACAACTCAAAAGCGAGAGATAAGGAGGAGGATTGCAGAGGAGGGAAGGGAGTTCCGAAGGACGTGGAAATTGAGAGAAGCCATGCAGTCGATGGCGGATGCGAGGGAGTGGGTGCTGAGGAACTTCATTCGCTCAGAGGCGAGCGCTGTCACCGATATGCGTGTGAAGGGTCTGTTGCCTATGCTCTTCCCCTCTGCTGCGAAGGAGATGGACTCATCAAAGAATGGAAACGTCGTTATGGGTGAGGGAGGGGGGAAACATTCAAATGAGGACGATGACGACGAGGTCGTGGGGTTCGGGGACGCAGTGGGTGGAGAAGGTTTCTATTCTTTCTACGGACTCAACACAGGCAACAACGACAACTATTACGATGATGACATACTGGATGATGATGATATGTACGAGGTAGAGGAAGGGGTGTTGGGGAGAGGGAGCGTTGACTCTGAGTGGGACGTGGAGGCGGCGAGGCAAGAGAGGGAAGGGGCAGGTAGACCAGGTGGGCAGGGAAACGAGGCAGACGATGCAGGGAAAGAGAAAGAGGGCTTATTTTCTCTGAAGAAGGCTAAGGCTGATCTGAAGAGGAAGACGAGAGAAATGGCGAAGAAGAAGAAGGAGCAGCTGAAGAAACTGAAGGAGATGACTGAGCTGGAGGGGGAAAGATGTCGTCCACTGCCTTCTCCCTTCTGTACGCAACCGTCTCTTCCGCTTCCCTTTCCATTCTGCAGACTCTCTCTATATATCTATCCTCGGTCGCTATCCTTTTCCTTTATGCTGCTACTGCCTCTTACGCTATTCCAGGGACCACTAAGGTAAGCGCAAACGAGCTGCCTAGTCCCCGCACACATGCATACACATGAGCGCGCATTCAAGCATATACATGTTCACATACATATACAATATACACACATGCACATACACATACATACACACATACACATACACGTACATACACACATCTACGTTCTTTGTTTGTTCATTCTCCTCCCACTCTTTCTCCTTGTCGACGCTTCCTAATTTGTGTTAATAACTGACTATCCTTTATCCTTTGGTACTCTACACCATCCTTGATATTCTTGTTCAACCCCCTTACCCCCCCTTAACCCCCTGCGATTCCCATGGCTCCCCACTGTCCTCCACTATCATCTCCCATACTCCACCATCCTTCGCAACCGTTTCTTGCCCTCTTACTACTCGACAATCTCACCTTCTTTGACCCTCATAACGCCTTGCCTCTGCTTCACCTCAACACTCCTTCTTTTCTCACTCTCCCCCACCTCCACTCGCCTTCATTTTCCCTCTCCTCACCCCCTTTCATTTTCCCTCTCCCCCATTCCATTCCCCATGCCTCACCACACCTAGGCTAGTTTCTTCGTTGTGTGCGCTGTGTTGTGGACGGACTTTCTAACCCTTCTCTCTGTTTACGCAGCTGTACTTACTTCAACCAAGACAGCTGCCCCCAAACCCTTATCAGCTGACGACGATAAGGATACCAACGCTAAGGCTAATAGCGCGGTCAACGGAAATACTGCTGATACCTCCTCCTCCTCCTCTTCCTCTTCCTCCTCCTCCTCTGCCCTTGAGATCGACGCTGTGTCTGACGTATACACTCTCTTCGGATTGTCAGAGAAACCTGCAGTGATCTGTTGCCTCTTAGCTTCGAATAGATTCCTGCTCGTAATCTTTGGAATTGTAGGTTATCTATCTGTATCTCTGCCCATCTCTCTCTGCCCATCTTTCTCTGCCCCTATCTCCCTGCCTCTGTAGAGATACATGTAGATACCTGCGTCTCTCCCTACTTCCCTTCTCTCTATACATGCATGCGTATTCTATTCATATATCTATACATACATGCCTGTCCCTCTGAGTCTCTCTGTTCTCCTGCGTCCACACAGACACGTCTCTTTCCACTCATCTCACTCCTTAACTCCGAGCGATCCATTCGAGCACTAACCTTTTCTCTCATTAATCTTATTCTCCAATATTCGACTTCGTCCCCTCATCTACCTCCTCACTCATCCTTCCCCCTTCTTCCTTCTCCCTTCTTCCTTCTCCTCTCCCTCCTTCCTCCTTCCTCCTTCCTCTTTCCCCTTTTCCTTCTTCCGTTGGCCCTTTATCCGCCTCCCCTCCCTTTCTTTTGTATTTCCACTCCCTAGGAACGCATGTTCTTCGGTTTGTCATTGGCGTTTGTGTTGTTATTCTTCTACTTCTCCCTGATGGCGATGAACTCAATTAGCCCAGTCGATGCGTTAGCTATGTCAGCTGAGTTCGTCTCTCTCTCAACTCTGGATCAGGGGAGAAGAGAGGGGGAGGGAGATGAGGTCTCGGGGGTGAGTGGTGGCGGGGCTGCGAGGGGGTTCATTAGCATATCAGGAGTAGACGTGTCTTTTATTTCTTCTTTCGCCTATATCTTCATTTTTCTCTTCGCCCATATTTCAAGTCCAGGCTACCTCCACTTCATCGTTTACTCCCACCGAAATCATTCAACTCATTGAGCCGGAGAAGACCCACCAGACCTCCGCCCTCGGCAACTACTCTTCCTCTTCCTCCTCTGCCTCTGGAAACACTTCCTTCTTCTCCACTTTCTCCGCCCTCAAACTCCACGTTGATGCGGAAGGAATCGTATTATTCCAATTGTGGGCCCTCGTGATCTCATTTGGATTCTTCATCGCAGGGCTCTTCTCTTTCTTCGCCTCCACCCAATTCCTCCCTCGCCCACTTCTATTCGAGCTCACTCGAGCGCTGGTCCCCGATCTACGCTGCCTGTATGTCTGTCTCAGCGGTGCTCTTCATATGGACTTATCGACTTTTCATCAATAACTCTTACTCAGTCAACGTATACTCCGCCTCTTGCGCTGGACTTGCTTACGCCAGTATACTGTCTCTTTCCCTCTGCGAATGGTAAACTACATCCGCCTACTACACGATCACATGCATGAATACGAGCACACACGCACATCTACACTCACGCTTTCTCATATTCACACACAACATGCTAACATCCTTGTTGCCCTCGCTCCCCCTTTCCCATACGTTCCCTCGCCACAACCTTCCCCTCTGCCCTCTCTTCTTTCGCAGGTACTTCGCTGACAGAAAGACTGCTGCGGTTGTGTATTTCTTTGCTCCTGTGATTGTAGTCAACGTTATCTGGCTCAGATCCAAATGGTAAGACAATCCTCTATCTGCGCATCATACATTATCACTCATTCGCACTCGTCAAAACATGTACACAGACTCTCACCAACCCGCGAATACATATCACAGATCACATCCATCCATGCATGTTCGTGAACTGTTATTCATTCATAGTTCAATCCATGCACACACATAAACACATAAACGCTTCCCATACATCGTTCGCATGTTTCGACATCATGAGAATATCCCATCGTCTGACACACACACACTTACTTGATTTCATGCCTCATTCCCTTCCCCCTCTTCCTCTTCCCCCCACTTTGCTGTCCTCTTTGCCCTCTCTCCCCTTTCTTTGCCTGCTTCTTCCCCCTCTTCAACCGCTCTTTCCCCTAGGTTCCTAAACGATTACTCATTGTACTCCCGTCCTCATCGCCGCATGCCGGTAAATGCAGGCTTCTTCTACTCTTCTTCACCGGAGGTATCCCAGTCGATGACTACGTCGTCTGTGCCCTCCACCTCTTCCTCTTCATCTCTCTCGCTCTCTTCGGATTCGCCCTGGACCAGTTCACATACCGCTACCTATCGATTTTGGTTCCCTGCGCTATCGCGTACTTGATTCTGATGTATCTGGAGTGTAGTGGAGTGGTTCATGACGTACCACTTCTCCTTCGCTATGATTATCCGCACTGCCATTGCCTTTGCAGGGGATTTGGGTAAGCGGATACACGATACAACTCAATCATCCGCTGTAATTCACAACGCCACTTGAAGCGTTCACTCGTAGTCAGCAGATGAAAATACATTTACCAAACACCGACAAATACATATACATATACATATACGTATACATATATATGCATATACATAGATACACACATGCGCATCCACATGAACTCGTAATCGGATCGTCTCCTTTCCGCAGTTCCTTCTGTCCTTGCTTAAGAGAATTATCTCCACACACTAACGATTTCTCTTCTCCCTTTCTTCTTTCTGTTATCGTACTTCCCCTACCCCCTCTCTCCTCCTCGCTGAAATACACTCTTCCCAGCCGTATGTTTCTACATCTACGGTGGGTATTTGAACTCTGAGCTGGGAGAACACTCTTTACTGATCCCCATCATCGGAGTTGGAGTCCCAACTCTGACTCTGCTTCTCATCTGCATCATCAAGTTCGTTGATGACAACGTAAGGATCTACACACGCACAATCACACATTAGAACAGCACTGCACACACCCACACATCGCTGTGTAATATGCACATGTACACACGCACATACATACCTGCATGCCCGTATACATACATGCCTACGTGCGTGCATGCTCCCTCTCTATGCAACACTAACACATGTGTTCTACATTCCATACTCCCTCTCCTGTATGATCTTAATTCTGAACATCTCCCCTTCTCCAACGGCACTCCCCTCCAACCCTCCACTACCACCTCTCTCCTCCCTTCCCCCTGGCCTTTCCTTCTCCATTCCATGCCTTCCACTTCCCTTTTTGTTCCCATTCGATTTCCCCCTTCCCCTTTATTTCCCCTCACAGTATTCGCTGGCCCAGTTCACCGCTTGGGGTTTTTGTCTCTCAATCTGTGGAGCGGTGGTCTGTCTCCTAGTTGCTGCTATCGAGTGGGATCCTTGGTAAGACATGCACGCTGTCCTAGAAAACGCCATTCGTTCGATAGGCATATTTTCATTGCTTCACCATGCAACACATACACGCCCTCCACGCATGGGATAGATGGCATATATCCCTCACATCCTTTCTCTGCTGTTCATTTATTCTTCCCTCGTCCCATTTCTCTCCCACCCTTCTCTTGTCTATATCTCATGTTGGTGCCATTGCCCACGCTGATGCGATTGCCCCTCGTCTCCTTCTCTCTCTGGTGTATGCCCACAGGTACTACGGAGGGGGATTCTTTTGCTGTTGCTGTTCCTGGTTGTGCAAGTGATCGTTTGTCCCATCCTCCTTTTCATTTCCAAAAAGACGCTCTTCTCCTACATTGTCATCCTCTCTGTTTCTCTCCTAGTAAGTAACCACCCCCTTACGACTCCCCTATCTTTCGCCCACCGCCCCCTTATCTTTCCCAAATCACCCCCCTTTCACTTCCTTGTCTCCCTATCTTCTACGCATCTTTCCTTTTGCCATCCTTTGATCATCTTCTCATCTCCTCCCATCGTTCTGCTATCCAATCACTCCCTTGTAACCCCTATATGATTCCTCAACTTCTCCCCTTTCATTGGTTCATCTAAACGAACTCCACACTTCGTCTTGTTCTCTCTCTTTCTGTTCCTTCTATCGCCCTATTTGTTATTTATTTTCTAATGTAATTCGCCCTCTTCCTCTTACCCCACCCCTGTTTCTTTCCCTTACCGTTTCTTCCCGTGCCCTCTTCCCCTCGTTACTCCCTTTCCCCTCCTTTCCACTCCTTCCCCCCCTCACCCCCTTTCCTCCCCACTAATTGCTCTACTTCGTCCGTTAGGTTGGAGGTGGCTGTTTCGGTTACTTCGTGAGCATCTATGTTGGAATGGTCTTCATCTTCATCACCTTAATTGCAGACCTCTCGATCTTCGCGTACTTCTGCTTTTTCCGCGCTTCTTCTGCCTCCTCAGCCTCTTCTTCCCCCGACATTTCTCTCATCAGCGATAGTCCTTATAACACGACTGTCTACGTGTGGTCGCCTACGTTATTCCCCTTATACGTCTATACACCCGTCAAGACTTCGTAAGTCCCTCTTCCCGTGTCCCTTTTACTTTTACTTTCCACTCTCTCTCTCCTCGTGCTGTGTTCTTTCCCTTTTCTTCCTTGATCTCTCAGTTCTTTTGCCTTTGTGTTCTTCTATCATCATGCACCTTACTTCTTCCATCCTTTACACTCCTGCCTCCCTAGACCTTATTCATCTCTTCCTCGCTCTTCTTTCTATTGTTCTTCTCTTATCTTCCACTCCCCTCCCCTTCTCTTTTCCTCTTTCCCCCTCATTCTCTTTCCTCTTTCCCCTCATTCTTCTTTTCCTCTTTCTCCCTCATTCTCTTTTCCTCTTTCCCCCTCCTTTCGTTTTGGCCTTATCCATATCTTTTCAACCATATCTACCCTTCTTCCTCGCCCTTTAACTCCCACGCTTGCCTCTTTCCTCTCCCCCACCTCTCTAATCTCACCGTCTTCACTCTTAATCTATGCTATCTTTCCCTTGTCCCACTCTTCTCGAACTCCCTTCCACCCCACTTTTCCCTTTTCCCTGTATCCCCGCCTTCGGTCTGCAGAAACTTTGAGAACCCTATCGAAGAGAAAAACGAAATCGTGACGATATGTCTGTTGACTGCTCTGCTTCCCTACCTCTTTCTCTGATGACCATGCACTTCCTTCCGACCCCATCTATTGGAATGACCCTCGCCGCCTTCTTCCTCTTCTGCATCGCCCTCATGGTGCTCCAACTACAACACAAGGGAGGAGCCCACTATGACACCCTCCGCCAGGCGGTCATGTACTTAGAGAGACAGGGAAACACTACGATGTTCAACACCATCGCTGCGTCTGCCGCCATGTCTGCATTCTCCCAGATCGTTCAGAGCAGAAGACCTCGAACACGTGTCCCAAAACAGCTGGAAGTACATCATCGACAAGCACTCGCTTCTGTCCAAGTACAAGGAGTTGTACAAAGTCACGAAGAAAATGCACGAGAGAGAAGAACGACGTGATGGGAAATGCCATGGACGAACTCAGAGATATCGTGGCAGCGGACCACAGGAAACTTAAAAAAGTATACGACGCGATCATTGTGAAGAAGAAGGAGGAAGAGGAGGATAGGAGGAGGGGCACCCAGAGGGGTACGCGGGCAGATAGAGAGGAGAAGAGGAAGAAGAAGAGGGAGAAGGTGGAGAGGCTGAGGAGGAAAAAAGAGAAAGAAGGGGACATACAAGGAGAAGAGGAAAAGGGAGAGAAGGAAAGGGAGAGAAGGAAAAGGGAGAGGAAGCGCAGGAGGCAGAGGGGAAGGAGGGAGGATTGAATGCCTCTCTCTTGAAGGGAAAGCGCCCGAGTGTTCGATTTTTCGATGGCATTGACGGGGGGTCTTTGGACTCGGAAGAATGGGGAGCAGGAGAAGACAAAGGACAGAGGGGAAGAGGGAAGAACAGAATCTATAAAGAAACTAAGATAGCGGTGCCAGAGGAAGAGAGAGATGAAGAGGATGAAGAAGATGGGGATGACGAGGATGAGGATGGCGAAGAGGACGAGGATGAAGAAGAGGACGAGGATGAAGAACAGAAGATAACGTACGCGAAGGTGTTTGCGAAGAAGAAGAGCGTCGACGAGGGATCAGGGGAAGAAGATGATACGGTTGCGAAGGTCCTCAACACTGTGCTTGACCACAAATACTCGAGGGTAAGCAAACAACTACACCTCTGCATAAGAATGCATGGTCATACATACATGCTCAAACGCGCATATGCACGTTTACACACACGTACATACACATACACACGTACACATACACACACACACACACACATACACATACACACATACACACGCATGCTGATCAGCGCTAACGCTCTGATTTTTCTTGTTTATACTTCGTTTGTTCGTTTTCGTTTGATCGTTTGCTTTACTCGACCCACTCGCTTCGCTCTGCTTGGCTTTGCGCCCTTTTGCTTTACCCTCTTCGCAGATGGAGGCCGATATAGAGCTGTCCGTATGGAACAAAAGAGAAATCTCAGTCTTCAATTCACTGACATTCGAACAGGTACTGTGGCTTATCCCGTTCCTTTCGTTCCTTCCCTTGCCTTTCCCCTGTTTGCTTGACCCCTCTTTCTTTCCCCCGATCATCGACCTATCATCCTCTTTCTGTGTTCTTCTAGCCATTAATTCATCCAATCCATTCCTCACCCGCGCCTTATAAATTCCTCCGCTCTTTTATCCCTACGTCTCTAACGTTTCTTTTACCCCCTCCCCCCCTCCCCTTCTCTCCGCGTGTCTTTGGCTTGCGCTCTACTCTTTGTTTTCCGCCCCTTTGCATTTGCTTGCCCTTCCCTTCGCTCACTTCCTCTGTTAAAACTTGGCCTGTCTTTCGCTTTTCATTTTGTTGTTCTATCCTCTTGCACTTTGCCTGCCCGCCTCGTTTGATGCTCCAGGTGTGTTTGCTACACAGTATTTCAACCGACCGTTGGTTTGACTTGTCTCATACAGTTGAGACGTACTTGAGTGGAGTGTCTACGTGCCAGGGGTGTTGCTTCATCGATCCCAACACAGTTGACGTGGTGGGAGAAGTCGTGAGAAAGACCTACGAGGAGGAGAAGGTCAGGGAGAGACTAGCCATGAACTCCGGGGCATTTGGGTTCGGAAGCAAGACCGGAAGAGCCGGGGAGAAGGGAGGAGAAAGGTATGGAGGAGGAGGGGAGAAGGGGGAGGGAGAGGGGTGGGCGGAGGAGCAGTGGGTGGAGAGGGAGGTATTCGTGGACACTCTTGTTCGGTACGGAAATGAATCTGAGCGTGATCGACGTTATCGGGGCTTTAAAAGAAGGACAGAGCGGGTACCTTTCTTCTGTGCTGGAGAGGGGAGTGGAGGGAGGGGGAGGAGGAGGTGGTATTTGGTATTCTGTTAAAGAGGTGGGAGAAGCTTTGCTGAGCCTGGAAAAGAAAGGAGTGGTGAGTATGCCCATGGACGTGGCGAGGAGGCCGAAGGAGGAGGAGAGTCTCCAGATAAAGAATGCAAGAGGGGGGTATGAAGGATACACTCTCGGAGGAGGCTATGTGCTTGGAGAATTTAGAGGGGCGTATGGAGAAAACTACGGAAGCAGTGGAGAGGAGTGGGCGACGGAGAGGGCGGAAGAGGGATTTGGAGTGAGAGGAAGACAAGATTATGTCTCTCTTGCTACAATCCGATCTCCTCTCTTACTTGGAAGAAGGCGGTCCAGCGCATGAGCAGGATGGGGGGATGGGAGAGGAGCAGGCTGGAAATGTCCATGGTGAGGAGGATGACCCCTCACAAAGTGGAGCTGTGGGAGAGGGTGGAGAAGAGAGGCAATGAGGCCGTCTTCAATGACCAGGAGTCATTCCTTATACTAGATCTCCAGCAGAAGGTGGAGAGGGAAATTTTGTCAATCAGGAAGAGGAAGTGGAGGGAGGGAAAGGAGAAGAGAATGAGGGAGCGTAGAGAGAGGAGGGAGAAGGGAGAGAAGGGAGGGCTTACAGGTGGTGATGATGGAGAGGGAGCAGTGGATTGGACGGAGAGAGAGAGGCTGAATGGGTCTGCGGTCAAAATAGGACAATATTGGGGTGCAGTGGATCACACAGAAGGGTTCAAGCCTCAAGGGAGGAAGGGGAGGAGGCAGAGGGAAATTGAGAGGGTGGGGGAGGGAGAGGATGACGAGGAGGAGAATGCGGAGGAGGAGGATGAGGATGAAGAAGAACAAGTGGAGGAGGTAGAGGAGGAAGAGGGGGAAGAGGAAGTCGGGGGAGAAATCTTTGCTTTGGGGGGCCAAGGGGGAAGAGAGGGAGACGACGAGCAGGGCGGTGAGGTTGGGATGGGTGAGGGAGTGGGGAATGGTAGTACCGAGAAGATGAAAGGGAGTTTGGTCGATAAGAAGTGGAGGGGGAAGGCAAAGGCGAAGGGAGAGGAGGAGTACGACTTAGACGAGTTCTTGGGGGAGGGAAGAGGAACAAGGGACCTATCGTTTCATCGCAGGAGATGCAGGCGTTGGCTGAGGTGAGGAGACAGATGGAGAGAGAAAAGAAAATGAACCGAAGAGGGACAAGCGATAAACGGGGCACGGAGATGGAGGAAAAGAAGGGAAGGAAGGGAAGCAGTAGGAGTGAAGGAGGAGAGGGCGGCGGAGGATACAAGGACGAAGGAAGCGGACATTCTCAACTTGTATGGAACAGGGGCAAAGGGAGAGAGAGAGAGTGAGAAACGGAGAAGAGGGGAGAGGGTGGAGAAGGGTGGTGTGGTGAGAGTAGGAGAGGATCGAATGAGTGTAGGGAAAGAGGGAGAGAGAGGGGGGGAGGGGAGGAGAGGAGAGAGATGGACTGTTGTCTGATGGCCAGGCCCTTTCCCTAGCGTTGAAGGGTATGCGTGCATCAAGACCCTCCTTCACTACGCTCCACGATGACGTCATAGACATCCTCGCATCACAGTCTGATAAAAAAATCAAACTTTACACTGAGTATGACTCTCTGCGAGTGTCTCAAATCGAACTGTACAATATGAAGAAGGCTGCCGACGAACTCTTTAGACTCTCTTTCAAATTCAGAGCCCAGATGCAGCTTGAAATCATGAGGTAGGGGAGTGGAGCACTCGATCCACATCTACATCTACATACACATCTACATACACTTACACTTACACATACATACATACGCATAGACACACACCCACATATATATATATCAACATGCATATGTATACACACGTATACACATATACATATACATACACACATACATAGACACACACACACATATGTATACGCGCACACATATAAACGTAAGCCGTCATGCACTCACCAAGCGACACACACTCCTGCACATCCTTTCCCATTTCAGGTCGGCGGCAGCGTTGGTAGAGATCCGCAACACGAGAGTGAATGTGATCCTTCGGTCGTTGGGATATTCGCCTATCGAATTGAGCGCTCTTCGCTCCGTCCCTATGCTGTCGTCTTATAGAGCTAGATTGGAAGAGATGGTGTTCCGCATGGACAGTGCTTCCGACACTGTTGAGCTATTGGAGAGCGAAGGGGAAGTGGAGATAGCGAGGGTACTCAGGGAAAACAAGCGGATGAAGAGGGAGATCAACGAAGCTCTAGCGGAGAAGAACAGACCGGAACCGAAGAAAGGCGGGGGGAAGAAGAAGAGACATGCCAATGCGGAGGGGGGTGTAGAGGAAGTTGATGAGGGAAACAATCTCTACGAGGGATACAACTCTTCCTCTCCGTCTCCGCCATCCTCTCCATTTTCATCGTCCTCCTCCCCCTCCTCCTCCTCTCCCTACTCTTCTTCGTTCTCTTCCCGAGGTTTCTCTCTATTGAACGATCCCTCTGCCTTCCCTTCTGCCGTATCCGCCTCCACAGATGAAGTGGGAGTTAACATCCCTCCTCCCACGTCTCCTCCTCCTTCTCCTCCTTCCTCTCCCTCGCTTTCCCTCTCTCCTCCCACTCCCCCGTTTCGCCTGACCGCAAGAGTAGAAGCGCTGATGGAGATGAGGGGGAAGAGAAGGCGAGGAAGGAGGAGGAGGTGAGGATGCAGGAGGAGGAGGCAAGGGCCGACCGAGAGAAGCTCGCTCTGATCGAGAAGAAGACGGAAGCGATGGGAACAACAGAGCAAGAACAAAAGATCTTAGGGCAGATCAGTCTCATTTTGAATGAACCAATGCCTACTCACAACAGAGACGAAATCCACCATCACCCTCTTCCCCTCTCCTCACCCTCCTCCACTCTCTCCTCTTCTACGCCCTTCCCTCTCCCCCTCACTCGCCCTCACTCTCTGATATCCCTGTCTTCGTCCCCCTTCTCCTCGTCGTTCTCCTCCTCCTTCTCTTCCTCCCTTCGCTCACTTGCCTCATCTTCCCCTGATTCTGATTATCTCGTTTCGAGAGAGGGTTCCATCACGACGACCCTCCTGTCCAACGTTTCAGAAGAGCAGTACCCCATGCCTACTCCCTCCACAACTCCATCCCTTCCGTCCTCCTCCTCCCTCTCCCTCACTCTCTTCCACCCCTTTCCTGCTCTCTCCCACCGACAAGGTTTTCATCGACAACATCCTGGTGTCTCTCAGAGCCAGAGCAAGGGCTCTCTCTTCCTCTCCCTCTCTCCCCTCCCTCCCTCCTATCTCTTCCAGTGACCAGGAGAGGGGCAAGGGGGTGAGGGAGAAGGGGAAGGATGAACAAGAGAAAGGAGGCCTTCTCACTTCTTTCTTGGAGAGCATAGATGCTCAGAGGAGGAAGTGCCGTCGATTGTTCAACAGTCTTCAGTCCGATTTCCCCTCGATCGTGGCTGATGAGGAGGACAGAGTGAATAAAAAGATGAAAGAAAAGGGTGTTGACACTTCGGAACCGCACACCGAGAAGGAGGTGGGGGTAGACGAGGAAGGAAAGACTGCGTTGGTGGAGGGGGTAGAATACGTGAGGAGAGTGCAGAGGAGGGTGGGGGAGGTCGCTTATTTAGGAGGCATCCTCTCTTCTTTCTTATCCGAGTACTCTGACATATCGCCCTCATTCGCCCGCACCAACTCTTCCTCGATTCCCTTCTCCCCTGCTTCTTCGTCCTCTCCCTCATATTCCACCTCTTCTCCATCGGGTGGCGTATCACTCGACTCCTCTTCTTATTCTCCCCGACAGTCTTCAGCTCCGAAAGAGGGCAGGGGAAGTAGAAGTAGAGGAGGAAGAGGGGATGGGGAGGAGGAAGGTGAGGAGGGTGTAGACGGTTATCAGGGCTCAACAGAAGAGAAGAAGAGGAAGAAAAAGGGAAGGGGAAGCGGAAGCGGAGCGAAGAAAAAATCTCTGGCCCTCCCGCTAGCGATAGCGAAGACTCTGAGGATGATAAAGGTCCGAAGGGAGGGAAGGGAGGGAAAGAAAAACCGAAAGAGAAGGAGGAGGCCGAATCAGAGGATGAGGAGACCGCAGAAAAGGAGATCTGGGAAGGTGTGAAGTCATCGTTTGCAGTTGCAGACTTCGAGGACAATGACGTTAAGGAGATGTGCGACGAAGAGCTTGAGTCCCTCAGAGCTCTTTCGAAGACGCTGATGGAGCAGGGGTCAATCTCTGCCTCTGACCCCGTCGGAGCCATCGAGTACGTGGTGCATGGAAGAGGAACGAAACAGTTCACAGACCCAGGGTTCCCTTGCCTTCGCCTCTCGTCTCTTTTCAATCCCGAGAGCGACGACCCGGGGTGGTCGGCGGACGCGGAGGACTGGATCTGGTGCAGGATGTCCCAATGGATTAAGAATGGATTCTCCGTCCACCCGCCCTCCTCCTCTTCCTCTGCCTCCTCCAGCTCCTCCGCCTCCGCTATGAACAAGGCTCTTGTCTCCAAAAAGGCCGCGGGGCCTCATCTTCTGCGGTGGGGGCAGGGGGTGGAGGAGGAGGAGGGAATGCAGATGGACCCCTCCTCTTCGACGACACTTTATCAGTCGACGACATCCGCCAAGGAGACCTGTCCGACTGTTATTTCCTCTCCTCCCTCGCCATCCTGACTCGGAAGCAGGAGATTTTTTGGAACATGTGCGTGTCTAGAGAGTTTAATGATCAGGGAGTTTACGCCTTCCAGTTCAACAAGAATGGAAAGTGGGTCAAAGTTGTTGTCGACGACTTCATACCCTTCTCTGAGGGAGGGACCAAGCCCGCCTTCGTCTCTTCCTTATCGCACGAAGAGATGTGGTCTGCGCTGGTTGAAAAGGCGTACGCTAAGCTTCACGGAAGCTACGCCAACATCGAGAACGGAGACGTTGATTCTGCTTTGGTCGACCTAACTGAGGGGGTGGGTACCAGGTTCTGGTGGGATGCAGCGAATGCAAGCGAGGCAGTAAGAGACGGCACGGTATGGACAAAAGTTCTGAAGTGCTTCGAAGATGGACATCTGCTCGGGGCTGGGTCTATGATCGCCGGAGAAGACGACGCAGAGGGAGCTGCCAGGAATGAGGGAATCGTTCAGAGCCATGCATACTCTGTTTTGTCTGTTCAATTCGTAGACGGAAAGCAGATGATCCAACTGAGGAATCCCTGGGGAAAGACCGAGTGGGACGGCAAGTGGTCAGATATGAGCAAGAGCTGGGAGAAGGAGGGAGGAAAGAGGATGAAGGAGAAGCTTCACCTCATCCAGAGGGACGACGGAGCCTTCTGGATGGAATGGTGCGATTTCATCACTAAGTTTGACGTTGTGTACGTGTGCAAGCTCCTTTCCAAAGAGGATTGGCCTGAACAGGGAAGGATTAAAGATCTTTTCACGCAGGAGGAGACGGAGAAACAGTTTTTGATTTATCCAGTATCTTCTGACTCCTTCGACATCGTTATCACATTCGAACAGGAGGATATCCGAGGAAACCCAGAGAAGACGGAGGATTGGTATGCGATCCTTTCGATGACTCTGTATTCGAACGACGGTCTCCCTATAGGAGTCCTCACCGCCTCTCCCCCAACAACTCTCGCATCCATGCATATGCGGGAAGAAGAAGACGACTTCGAGGGGCAGGAGGTGGGGCGCGCTCTTTCGTTTGAAATACGTGTCGCTCCCCAACCCTCAGTCGCAGCTGCCCAACTCCCAGAGGCAGTAAAGAAGGCGGTGAAGGAATCTGAACTAAGGCCTCAGGTCGTGGACAGGAAAAAAAATACGGCTCTCCTAGCTCAGCCAACCGGAAGAGCGGAGGAAGTGGGGCGAAGGGGAGCATGTCTTCTCTTCAAGGAGATGACGTGCTCAACTCGATGCCGAAGGACGTGATTACAGCGAAGGAGTACTCCGTGAAGCCTTCGTCCGCATTCATGCCTCTCACACTAGTTGTATCAGCAAAGCTCCCTCCGAGGAGTGGAAGGCACACTCCTTCCAGATCAGGTGGTTCTCGTCCGATTCATGCGTTGTAGAAGCAGCGGAGGATGTCGCCATGAAATTACAAGAGATTCCGGCAGGGGCATGCAGGACGTATAGAAGGAAGAAGGTTGAGGAATATGAAAAGGAGCATGACCACTTCAGAGACCCAACACTCGCTGCAATTGACTCCATCGCCGCAGCTGCGACCCCCTCCTCTGCAACCTCCTCTTCTTCTTCCTCTTCTTCCTCTTCTTCCTCCAAACCTGCTCTTCGCCCTACACCCCCCGCTTCAACTGCCCCCAAGCCCCAGTCCTCCTCGGTGGCTGCGAAGAGAGTCACTCGTCCCGCGCCCGACAGCGACAGCGACGATGACATCCCAGCTATCAAGAAACCTACTCCCTCTTCTTCCACTTCCTCTACCACTTCCTCTCCCGCAACCTCTAAGGCCCCTTCGAAACCTCCCACCAAGAAGGTCTCTGGACCTCCGAGCGACAGTGAAAGCGAAGACGACGCTCCTAAGCCTATGCGGCCCAAGGCTCAGTCCCTGAAGCCCACACCTCCCCCCACCAAGCCCACTCCTCCTTCTGCCCCTCCTTCCAATGCGAGACCCTCTGCGCTGAAAACACAGGGAAAGAAGCTCGATGCCCCCCCGATAGCAGTGATGATGACGCGCCTCCTGCTCCCATAAAGCCTCGCCTCACTCCCGCTGCCCCTGCCACGGCAGCCCCCACTACCCGCTTCAATAGGAAGGTTAAGCCAGTCCAAGACGATAGCGACAGTGACGACGCTCCTGCGCCAATCAAGAAACCCACTGCCCCGCCCCCTTCAAGCAAAGCGCCCCCCCCCAGCAACACAAAAAGTAACGCAAGAAAGGTGGCTGGCCCCCCTCCTGACTCCGACAGCGACTAGTATCTACCGTCTCAGCTCTAGGGCGAGTAGATTTTGAGGCCCTACTATGTAATGTCACCGCATGCGCTGTATTGAGCTTCACTGCTTTATCATACGTTTCTACCCTTGCACTCGATTTATCGTTGTATTGTTATCGTATCATACGTTTCTACCCTTGCACTCGATTTATCGTTGTATTGTTATCGTTGAGAGAAAATATGATTTTATGTACTGTATTACCGTCTTTTTCTTAGCCTTTTTTTTTATCTTGCTATCTCTTGTATTATTTATTTTTTCTTTCTTTTTGTACTTAGTTACTGACCCCTTTCTGTTTTAATTTACCCTGTACTTGACTAGTCTCCGTGCCTCTCATTCATTGTTGGAATTCCACGAGCACTAACTGGTCCGCATCAATTTGGTCTTTACGCATCTTGATTATTTGGAACGACCCACATCCGAATTAATGCGTTGTGAGATATCGTACTCTGTGTACGTTCTTTCTGTTTCTATACAGATAAACACGTTTAATAATAAACAACACTCAACGGTAGAGTGATAGACTCAACGGTAGAGTGATTTGATTGTATAATAAACGCTATGGTAGCAAACAAAACAAATACACACAAAACAAATACACACAAAACAAATACACACAAAACAAGCATACAAACAAGAAGGTAAATAAGTGTGAGAGCATATTATGTATGAAACGCATAAAATCTCAGTCTCAGTTACGTAATGAATCTGAGTGGCGATTAACACACAGAAACAGAGAAAAGAAGCCACGCAAAGGGAGACAAGGGGAGAGAGAAAAGAGACACAGGTCGAGAGGGGAATTTGACATATTTTAGACGTAGTTTCTACGTGCACGCACGCATCACAGGAAGAGGGTGGAGTGGACGATACATGTATGGTCGAGTCGCAACGATTGAATTAGACCAATAACACAGTGGAAGGAGGAATCAAGTGCCGTAGACCAAAGGGGCTCAGCACCGTTTACACATACGCATGCACATATACACGTATGTAGCGTGCGCATTACACGCGTACCTGAGCCAGAAGAAGAGCGCATGTGTAGCCACGAAAAGTACAATACTTAGTTAAAGACCATTCCTCCGTCAACAAGGATGGACTGCCCAGTGATGTAGTTGGAGGAGGGTGAGGCAAGGAAAGAGACGAGTCCAGCAACGTCTTCGGGAGTGGAGGTTCTTCCTAGTGCGATCCCCTTGCTGTATTCCGCAAGTCCAGATCCCTTGGGCTTGTGAGCTTGGTCAGAGAGCTCCTTGTCGATTGAGTCCCACATAGGGGTGGTCACAATGCCAGGACAGTAACTGTTGACAGTGATGCCGAGGGGGCTAGCTCCTTTGCGAAGGTCTGAGTCAGTCCACGCACTGCGAATTTACTCGAGGTGTAGACAGCAAGTCCAGGGCAACCGGTGTGTCCGGCAATCGAACAAGCGTTGATGATCTTTCCTCCGTGGTTCAACTTCTTGAAAGCCTCGGTAGCAGCTTGGGTCCCCCAGATCACGCTCTTCACATTGACATCGACGACCTTGTCGATAATCTCGGAGGTGATCTCGAGAACGGGCGTGGTGGGGCAGATTCCCGCGTTGTTAATGATCACATTCAAGTCTTTGAAGTGCTCCACGGTCTGGTTCACAACATTGAATACATCATCACGCTTTGAGACGTCAGCTTCCAAAGCGATAGCCTGTCCTCCGAGGGCAACAATCTCATCGGAGGTAGCTTTCGCAAGCTCAATGTTGCGGTCAACTACGGCAACAGAGAATCCTTCCTTGACAAGATGAAGGGCAATCCCCTTTCCAATCCCCTGAGCAGCACCGGTAATAAGAACAACCTTGGACATTATGCAATTAGATTCAGCAAACGATATTAATTCGCTTCCCTTGTATCTTTTTTTTTTTTTTTTTACCTTACGCAGGAATCTTTTAAAAATCAAGGCGATAAGCAAGTCTCAATTTGATGTTATTACATGCATTCGCTGGAAATGAAACACGGCTTGCTGCTAACTTCTGAACTATTATCTATATTCGTTATAAATTATTAAAGGTCAACCGCTTGATAAGTAAAAAGTTGTATGTTTCATTTATATTCTATAAATTTGTTCAGATTTGCCTTTGTGCCTAGTCCTGAGAGACACTTAAATAAAGACACGCATTTACTCCTAGAATTGAACATGTATCTGTAAATAAATCACTCTCGCACGCGTTTCCTTCGTACATTTGCTCGCATTTTGTAATAACAATTTTTTTCTACATGAATTCTTCTTGCTTCATTCATCCACTTTTTCTTCCGGATTTTTTTGTTCGTGAGATTGAAAGACAATTCTTCGCAAACTGCTTACGTTTCCAATTATAATATGTAGCACGTACTCATTTGTCAATTCTTTCATGGATGTATGCCGAGATGCTCGCACACTTTGAATTTCCATCTTTATATTCAATAATTATATTTGCTAGTTCTTACTTAAATTCATGTATTCTCTTCTTTGTATGCGCCCCATCGAATCATAGGAAAATACAGTTTTACTCTTCTTAGAAAAGTAATACCTTTTCGTTTTTCCTGGAATGTCATGGTCTTCTAAACTTAAGTTCAATAGCGACACAAATAATTCCACTTCGTCCGTTCTTCTGGAAGGTCATGTAGGTGTTGTTCAAACAGTAGTGCAAAAGGAGAAGCAGAAGGATAAAGAAAAAAAGAAGCCCAAAGACAGTGAGTTGTCTAAAGATACGAATTCTAGAAATACTTCATCGTTGTCTACAAAAAATGCTATAAATATCACCCAAGCAACACAAACGAAAGGTATACAATTGACGAAGAGTAATGGTCCTTCGAAGGAAACGAAGAGTGAAGTTGAGGAGGGATGGCTCACGGTGGAAAAAAGTGGGCAAGAAAATCAAGGATGACGGAAGGACCGCGAAAGAAGACTCCAAGGGCTCGAGAGGTGAGGGAGGGAGGGAGGAGAGGGGAAAGAGGGCAGATGGAAAAGAGGGAGAATTTAAAACAAAAAAGATGGGTGAAGAGAGGGGAGAGAGAGAGATACTGGGAGAGGAGAGGGAAAGAGGGGTCAAGTAAAGGGGGAGAAAGAAGGAGGAAAGAAGGAGAGGGTTGCGGAAAAGAGAGACAATGAGAAGGAACAAGTGAGTGAGAAGAGAGACAAGAAAGAGAAGGAGAATGAGAAGAACGAGGGAAAAGAGAAGGATGCACAGACCACAGAGAAAGGAGGGAAAAAGAACGAGAGCAACGAGTACACGGAAAAAGTCATTAAGAAAGCGACGAATGTGTGGGGCTCAGTGGGGAAGATCCAAAACCAATACAAGGAAGAGGAGAAGAAGGAGGAGGGAAACAGGGAAAATAAGTTACATGAGAAGGAGAAGGAGAAGGAGAAGGAGAAGGAGAAGGAGAAGGGGAAGGAAAGAGGAAAGGGAAACGAAAAGAAGAACGAAAGGAAAGAGGAAAAGGTGGAGACGAAGGGGGAGGAGAAGAAAGGGGAGAAGAAGGAAGAGAAGAAGGAAGAGAAGAAGGAAGAGAAGAAGGAGGAAAGAAGAGAGGTAAGAAGAGAGGTAAGGCCGACACCTCCTTCTGCCGTTTCTTCTCCTTCCGTCTCGTCTCTTTCTGTTTCTTCCTCCTCCTCTTCCTTTTCCTCTTCTTCTTGCTCTTCCTCTTCTTCCTCTTTCCCTCCCCCAGTGCCTTTCTCTTGGTCTAGTGTGGTTAAGAGGATAGGGGAGGAGAAGAGGGAGAACAACGGGGGGACATCTGGAGCTCGAGAGACAACTCCAAGCACAGGGGCAGTGGGAGTGGGAGCGGGAGTGGGGGGAGGGATAGGGGGTGGAGTATGGGGCAGGAGGAGGCGGATGGATAGGTTGTTCATCGCTCCCCATACCGTGCCTCTATCTCTCATTTTGAACGACATATCTTCTTACAACATCGGAAGGGAGAGGGGGGCCAGGGAGAGGGAGAGAAAGAGGAGGGAGGAGAGGGAACGGCTCCAGAAGATTACAGGGGATATCGGTGAACAAGAGAGGAAGGAAAAGGAGAAGGGAAGGGAGACAGAGGACGAGAAGGGAAGAGAGAAAGAGGGGGAGAAGGGCAAAAAGGCAATGTGTTCTCAAGTTGAAGTTTCCAAACAAAATGATACAAGTGCGAAGGGAAAAATCAAAGAGACTAACGCAAATGCAAATTCAACCGCTTCCTCTTCATCTTCTTCTTCCTCTTCGTCTTCCTCTTCGTCTTCCTCTTCACACTCACCTCTCCCCCCTCCTCCTCCTCTTCCGCTTCTCATTCCTCTCGTCTCTTTCCTTCTTCGTCTTCTGTCTCCTCTTCGTCCCTATCCTTGTCTCCGTCTGCCCCCTTTACTCCATCGTTCCCCCTCCCTCTCTCCCTCCCTCTGTGTTGGAATTATGAATGATCGAAACTCATGCTTCCTCAACGCTGCTCTGCAAGTACTTTTCCACTGCCCTCCCTTCCTTTCTATTCTTTCGTCTCTCGCCCTCCTCTTCCAACTCCCCTTTCCCTCTCCTTTCCCTCTTCCTTCTTCCTGTTCATCTTCCCCGTCCTCCTTCCCCTACGCTTCTCTATCTTCTCCCTCCGCTTCCCACCTCTCTTCTCCTCCTTCCACATCCCCCTTCCCTCCCTACCTCTCCGTAACCAACTTAACTATATTAGGCCACATCGCCTCCTTCTCACCATCTCCCTCCTCCTCTCCATCTACCTCTCCTTCTTCATCTCCCTCTTCTCCTTCTCCTTCTCCTTCTTCACCTCCTTGCTCTTCTCACCCTCCTGCCCCTTCTACCTCTCCCTCTCCCTCTCCCTCTCCCTCTCCCTTATCGTTTGCCTCTTCTCCCCTTCCCTCCCTCTCCCTTGCCTCCTCCCACCCTCTTCCCCCTATTCTCTTCCTCCGCTCCTGTCCTTTGCGAACTCTTCTCCACATTTCTTTCCTTCGCCCAGGCCTCTCTCTCCCTCCCTCCCCACCCTTTGCTGACCTCCCTTCTCACCGCTCCTTCTTCTTCCTCTTCCTCTTCCTCTTCCTCTTCCTCTTCCTCTTCCTCTTCTTCCTCTGTTCTCACTCCCACCCCATCTTCTTACTCATTGATAGCATCCTCTGCTTCCTCCTCGTCCCCCCTCTCTCTCTCCTGTCCCCACATGCATTCCCTATCAGGAGTGGAGAGGGGAGATCAGCACGACTCTGTCGATATGCTGGAGCACCTGGTGTCCACCTCCAATGAACAACTGGCCTTCTTTATGTCTGCCGCCTCTCTCTCTCCCACGCCCCTTGCTTTATTTTCTGTCCAGACGAAGGGACGCAGAAGGATCACGAAGACCTGTAGGAGAGGAGGGGGGCGGGGAGAGGGAGATAAGAGATCCGAGGGAGAGCGGGAAGAAGAGGAAGGAGTGGATGGGAAAAAGAAAGATGCAGATGCTGAACATCCTGAGAAGGAGAACTGGGAAAGAAAGGGGAAGGGCAAGCAGGTGAGAGACAAGATGGAGAGAAAGAGAAGGTCCGAATGTAAAGAGAGAGAGGAAGGAGAGACTGAGACTGAGGCGGAGGACAAGGGGGAGACAGGGGCGGAGCTAGAGTTAGAGAAAGCAAGTGAAGGAGAAAGAGAAGGAGGGAGAGAGGGAGAGGGAGAGGGAGAGGGAGAGGGAGAGGGGATCCAGATGGATGAATGGGAGTACTTCGACGTAAGACCGTTGTGTGGAAGGAGAAAGGGGGAAGAGAGGGATTGGTGCTGGGAAGAGAGAGGCAGGGGAAGGGGGCAGCAAGAGGGATACTGAACAAAGAGGTGGGGTCGTGAGGGAGGTCATCAAGAGGGGGAACTGATCGAAGAGATCTGCATAGAATACGAATACACGCAACGAGAGGAGGAGGTGGGGGGAGAGAGGAGGAAGAGGAGGAGGAGAGGAGGAAGTGGAGCAGGAGGAGGGACCACCGTCGGGAAACAGAACCAGAAGAACACCGTTCAGTCCGACCTCAATCTGGACAAAATATCTCCCATCTCACACGATTTTGGGGGAAAATGAGGATCGATCTGATCAACAAAAACAAAAAGTCATCCTCTTTCCAACCCTTCTTTCTCTCCCCCTCGCAATCTCTTCCTCCTCGTCCTCTTCCTCCTCTTCCTCTTCCTCCTCCTCGTCCTCTTCGTCCTTCTCTTCCCGCGCATCCTTGTTTTCATCGCTTGATGAATTCGTGAGGTCCCAGGTTGTAGAAGGAGAAAACAAAAACAACGACAAGAAGAAGGCTCTCTACCAAAAAATATCGATCTCCTCACCTCCTCGCGTACTCACCTGCCACTTGAAGAGGTTTTCAGTCAGTTTCTCACATTCTTCGTCTTCGTCTTCATCTTTTTCGATTTCAAAAATATCTACTCACGTGTCGTTCCCGCTGTGCATGCTGGTTTCCAAAGACGAGTGGGAGGGGTCTTCGTCGTTCAAGTCTTGCCCCACTGGTGAGCAAGCGCTCGCTAAATACCTCCGCAAACAAAACAAAACTCTTACTCGCCCCTGTTTCTCTTGTGCCAAGTCCCTCTCCCCTCCCGCTTCCCCTTCCTCTTTTGCTTCAGAGGACATTGGGGGTCTGTATGTGCTGAGCAGTGTGCTGGTGCACAAGGGGAAGTCATTCGATTCAGGGCACTATGTCACGTACTCGAGCTTCTCATCTCTCCTGCTCTCTCCCTCCCCTCTCCCCAACAGCGTTGCTCCTCCGGGAGAGAGAAAGGAAAGCCAAGAGAGAGAGGGAGGACCAACTTAGAGGTGTGAAGAGTGCACTGAGAAGGAAAGAGAAACGCAAAGGAAGGAGGAAGAGGCGAAGAAAGAGAAAGAGAGGGAAAAGAGAAAAGGAAAAGGAAAGGAAGAGATCAAGGAAAACGAAAAGGAAAAGGAGGGAAAACAAAAAGAGAAAGAAAAAGAAAAGGAAAAGGAAAAGAAAAAGACAACTCAACAGCGAAGACCACACTCAGTGATAACAACAACCACAACAACAACAACAACAACAACAACAAGCACAATACCATCAGCAACAACAAAAACACTATCACCAACAACAACAGCAACGCCACTACCACCACCAACAACAACAATAACAATAACAACAGTAAGAATAACACAGTGCCCCCAAGCCTCCTAAGACTGCGATGGTGAAGGCGTGGGGGAGAAGGCGGCGTGCTAGAAAAACAGAGGGGAGAAGGAGAGGGAGAGGCAGTGGGAGGAGGAATTGAAAGAAGATTACCTCAACGATTGGGTCCTCTTCGACGACGACAGAGTGTCTCTCTCATCCGCTTCCTCCGTCCTCTCTGAGGAGGCGTACGCACTAGTGTACATCAGAGTCGAGTAGAGCAGAGGAGACTGTGATATCGTAGGGGAGAGGGGACTGTAGTATAGTAGAATAGGTTATAGCCAAGTACATTAGAAGACAGTTTGATACGAAATTAATAGACGGCAGAATAGTCGGAGAGAGTGGTGGAAGGGAAGGAGTGGAGCAGCATGCAGATAACATTACGATACAACATACAACGCAGCAGAACTTGGTACGTGATATAGAAGATTAAATAAGCCAGGGATGAGTTTGTGCGACTCAGGAGGGGAATGGGTGCGAAGAGAGGGAAAAGGAGGAGGAGGAGGAGGAGGGGAGGGGAGGGGAGGGGAGGGAGAGTAGAGGAATTTCTGTGAGAGTAGAGTGTTATGGAGAGAGGGGTGACGGAGGCGAAGAAGAGGAGGGCTAAATTTGAGATCACATCAGGAAAGGTCAAACAACGATGCTTTGCTAGTGAGCTGTCCCTCGGTCTCTCTCTTCTAATTCTTTCTCTTCTCGAAATCCCTCCTCTAAATATCTCTAATTTCTCTTTTTTTTTTTTTTTTCTCCGGTTTGTTTGCTGTTCTCAGCATGCCATCATTATTTAATTTTATTTCTCTACAACCATATCTTTATCGGGGTGGTTAATCCAGGTCGTCGCATGCCTATATCTTGCGCCACTCCCCTTGAGCCTAACACCGAACCTCAGAGTCAATAGAAGCGGAGTAGGGGGAGTTGAGTCAAAGTTTCGCGTGCCTATTCCACCGCAATAACCCACACTCAACAGTTCATACCTTTATTTCTCAATGTCCGTGTTACTTTCCGTAAATACGTGTGCACTTTATTGCAAACGTGACGCGTGTATTTATTAAACAATATACTTTGTTATTTACTTCCTTGTATTGCGTTGGAGTCAATCTGCATCTAGTGTACAGATTCTCTTCCTTGAACTCTTCCTTGAACTCCGCATCACTAGATAGATTAGATAGATGATTAGACGCGTGCTGAGCCTGCCGGTTCGTGGTTTTATATTTAATAATGCTATTTACTCAATTCTCATTCCTTATCTTAGCCAATACAATATTTACGTTGTTTCTTACATGAAGTTATCAAGCCCATTAGCACTCAAAAATATCTGTTCACTCGAAGTTACAGTAGCTATCTACATCGTCGTTTATTATTAAAGTTAAAGTCATACAGCTAATATCAGTACTTCATATTATTTATCTCTAAAAGCATTGTTTACTACTGGAATAATTGTTTATCACCTCAAGCCAAAGCGCGAGAACTGTGGCCCCACTTCTATGAGCTTCTACGGTCTCGTTCCTCCGCTCTTCTAATTTCCCCCTACTCTCTCTCCCCGTCCCTTCTCCCCGTCCTACTTCTTCTTTCTCTTCGCTTCTTTTTCCGCCTGGGTGGTCGGCTCTCGTCTTCCTCCGAACCTCTTCCTTCTTCTCCTCAAACCTCTTCTTCAACCTTTGCTCTGCTAAGGTCCTCGCATTTGATCCTTTGGCGAAAGCACTGGGGGGAGGTCTCCTTGCGAGGCAACGTAGAGGACAGAGAGGAAGAGGGAGCATTAAAAGCCGGAGATACGAGCGAAGACAACGCAGCTTTCCTCTTCTTTTCTCTGCCTTCTTGGCTGCATGCTGGCAACCGTGGAACAAGGGGTTCATGTGGGCGGTGGTAGCGATTGAGTGACAGAAAGAACAGCCCCACCCCTCTAGTCCCAAAGAGTTTCCACAGCCCTTAGCTCCACACCTCTCCTTTCCCGATATCAACCCATCCAGAAACAGACCTTCTGCATCCTCCTCCTCGTCATCACCCTTCGCACCCTTCTGCTCCGCCCTTATCATTCTCCTTCTTTTTTCCTTCCCCTCTGCTTCCCTGCCTGCTCTTCATCGTTTCCTCCTACCCTCCTCCAAACCCCCTGAAGAACATAGCTCTAGCATTCCTCACATCTTCGTCTCTGCCTTCCTTGCCCTTCTTCCCATTGTCCTCGTACATCATGCTCTGGTTTACCCCTGCCTTCCCCTTCCCTTCCCTTTCCTTGCGGTCCAAACGCATCTAAGAGGCGAGATTTCCCAATACACTTGTCTTCTCCCTCTCCCTCCGCTCCTTCTCCTGTCTCTCTCTCTCTTATCCGCTCTTCCTCCTCCTCCTCATCGCTGCTTTCTTCGATGCTCCTCATGATTGCCCTTATATCCACTCGTCCCTTCCCCACTGCTTTCTTTTCTCCTTTCCTCCCTCCTTTCCTCCCTCGTTCCCTCCCTTTCCTTTGCCAGCCATAGCCTGCTCCTCTTCTTTCTCTTTCTTCCTTTCCTCCTCCTCTTTTTCTTCCTCCCTCTCTCCTCATCTTCTCTTCTGCTGCTCCTCCTTGTTCCTCTTTCCTTATCAATCTTATTTTTAATCCTTTCAGCATGAAGATTTCCGAGGGAGAATGAAGGAGAAGGAAGGGGAGGAGGAAGGAGAGGGGGAAGACATAGGAGAAGGAGAGAGAGAGGGAGAGGGAGAGGGAGAGGGAGAGGGAGAGGGAGAGGGAGAGGGAAAGGGGAAGATACAGACGATGAGGGTGGTGAGGCAGAGACAAAAGAGGACGAGGGAGGAGACGAGCGAATGAGCAACAGTGGCTGAAGGAGGAGCAGAGGAGGGGAGAGAAAGGATTCATCTACATCATCCCACTTCCCTTCGCCCCTTTCCCGTGCCTTCTCGTCACCACCTCCCACTCTTCCTCCGTCTTTCCCCTTACCCTTCCCCTTCCCTTCCTTCCCCTTCTTTCCCTGTCCCCCTGCACCCTCTCTCTCCCTCCAGCTTGCTTTCCCGTCCTCCTCCTTCTTCTTTCTCTCGGCCTCCAGCCTCCTCTTTCCTCCTCTTCATCGCTCAAGAATTCGTTCCTACCTCCCAAACCACCCCTATGATAGATATTTCAATCTCACCGATCTCTCTCCTCCTTGGTCTTCCCTTTCCTTCCTTCCCTTCCTCTCCCTCCTCTCCTTCCCTGCCCTCCTTCTCCGCTCCCCTCCCTGCCCCTTCGCATGTGTCTTTGCCTTCATGGCTTCCTCCAATAGTCCTTCAACATCAGCATCTGTACGTATTAGCCTCCCTTTCCTAACCACCCGCAGCTTCTGCATGGGGACCGATGAATGATATTGTAAAATGAAGCAGAGGCAGGTGGAGGATGGTGCGAATGGGTGAGTTGCCAACGAATAGTCATCGAAAGGAGACGAAGATGTGGGGGGAGAGAGAGGGGGGCGGTGGAAGAAAGAGGAGGGGAGGCGAGGCGGGGTTCATTTTACGTAATACTTTATGCTTTTTTTAGTTTTTCCCCATGACACTAATAAGTTCACGTATTCGACCTCTTCCTCTTCTTCCTCCTCTTCCTCTTCTTCCTCATCCTCCTCTTTATCTTCCTCCTCTTCTTCCACCTCCTCCTCCCCATCTCGTGCCAGTCTCCCCTTCTTCTCTTTCCTCCCTTTCTTTCCCTTCAACATCATCATCAGAATTCCTCACCACGTCTTTCTTTTTCTAGTTGTCGTCGCTTCCTCGTAGCTCCTCATCTTTCTCCTCCTCCTTATCCTTCTTTATCTGAGCTCCTACCCTCTCCCTCTCCCTCTCTCTCTCCCTCTCTCTGACTTCATCTCCTTTTCCCCTTCGCTCGTTCACCTCTTCATTCGCTCCTCTCTTCTTCTTTTCTTTATCTTTCTCGCTGGCCATTCCCTCTCCCTTTGCCCCCTGCTGTACTCCGTCCCTTTTCTCCCTCCTTCTTCTTCCACACAACCACCACCAAGTCCTTTAGCTCTGCTTCTTTAATCCAATAGAGGAGAAGAGCAGGGAGAAGAGGATGAAGGGGGTGAGCGGGAAGGGGAAGAGGAGGGAGAAAGAGATGCAGAGGAAGAGACTGAGGGGAGAAGTAGAGGAAGAAGAAGAAAGTGGGGTGAGTATCTTCTTTAGAGAGATGGAGTTAATAGGTGAGAGGGTGAGAGAGGGGGGTCTTTCAAATTGAGAAGCAGGAGACGAGAAAGAAGGATAAGAGAAGGGGGAGGAAGAAGAGGAGGTGGGAGAAGAGAAGGAGAGAGAATGAGGAGGAGGAGGAGGAGAAGGAGGGTGTGTAAGAGGGCGAGGGGACAGAGGAGAGGATGGAGGGGAGGAGAGTAGGATATGTGTGCCTTATACTTCTCGCATAGAGAAGAAAGGGACTTAGAGGCAGAGGCGGGGGAGACAGAGAAGGAAGGAGAGGGGGAAGAGCAGAAAGAAGAAGAAAGGATCGTCTGGGCTTCGTTCAGAGTAGTGACCCTCTTTGCCTTCTTCTCCTTCCTCCCGTTTTTCTTCCGCTTCTTCTCCTCCCCCTTCCCTTCCCCTTCCCTTTTCTTCCTCCTTCCTCCTCCTCCCAGTGGCTTCGTAGACCAAAAGCCCCTCGAGAGGGAGGAAGAGAGGGAAATTTCAACACACATATGTCAATAGAAGCAGAGGGGAAGGGAGAGGGAGAGGGAGAGGGAGAGGGAGAGGGAGAGGGAGGGAGAAGAGAGGAGGAGTGAGGGCGAGCAGATGCAGACGAGAGAAGAGAGGACACCAGTGATTGAATAGACCTAGCAGGAGGATCCTCTGCCCTCTCTCCGCGCCCGTCTTCCTCTTCCTTGCCCTCTCCCTTTTCCTTCCTCTCTTTGTCTCCTAGGCCTTCGTTTGCCTCGCTTCCTGCAACCTCTCTTCCCTCCATAACCCACAACAACTCACACTCTTCTTCGCTGCCCTTCCCTTCTCCCTCTCTCCCTTCTTCACTCTTCTTCGCTCCCACCCTCTCCGACCCTCCCATCTCTCCCTTCCCCCTCTCTCTTCCTTCCCTTTATCCTCTTTCACTCTAACAGCTGCACAACATGAGAGTGAAGCTACGGAGACCACCGAGGAGGAGGAGGAGGCGGCGGAAGAGGAGGAGGGAGAGGAGGAAGAAGAAGAAGGGTGTGACGAAAGAGAATTAATAGCCGATAACACAGTAGAAACAACAAGCGCAGAAACTTCAATTTGAGAAGATCTGAGGCCAACGAACGATCCGATTTTTCTTCTTTTTGCAATGACCTCATTCTTCTCAACTTGAGTGGTTGTGGCTACCTCCCCCGCGATGGACCCCACATATCCCCACGCCCTCTCCCTTCCTCTTCCTATCACCCACTCCCACTCCCACTCCCTTCTCGTGATCGCTCCCTCGTTTCCCTGTCCCTTGCCCTTTCCCCTCCTTTCCCGCGCCCACCCCCCTGTCCCTCTGGCCACCAGGTGTCGTCATCATCTTCCCAGCTGTCTGGGTCATTATTCGATGCCACACCTTCTCTCTCCCTCTATCTCCATTCCCTTTCCTCTTTCTTTCTCTTCTATTTCGGCTCCATTCTCCCTTTCTCCCTCATCTTTCTTCTCGCCCTCTCCCTCTCCCTCCTTCTCCTCTTCCGTTCTTTCTTCCTCTTCCTCTTCCGCCAAATCCTCCTCCTCCACCTCGATTACTCGTTCGATTTCTTCCAATGACATCTGCCTCTCCCTCCCTCTTACCCTCTTAGCCCCCGCTTCCGCTCCCCTTTCCCCCTCTCCCCCTTCGTTTTCGTCTTGCTCCTCCTCCGCTTCGTCCCTCATCAATGCATCCACAACCCTCCTTTCCTCCTCCCCCAATGACCTCTCCCTCCTCTCTGCTTCTTCAAACGTAGTCCACTCCTCCACGACTCTTCCCCATCCCTCTTCCTCCTCTTCTTCTTCCCTCGTCCCCTTTGTTGCCTTCGTCCCCACCTTGGCTCCCTTTGCTTTGAGATCAGTACCTTTCGCCCCCTTCGCTCCCTCGACAACTCTTCGATACGCGGCCATGACTTTGCTTCTCGAGGGCTCTCTCTCGATCACATCGTCTGCGGTATTGTAAACTCCATGAGAGGACAAGTATTGCGTGAGAGACGCCAGGAAGGGGTTGGAATCGACGGTGCACACATCCCCCACCACCACCAGCTGTCTCTTGGCTCTTGTTACTGCTACATTGATTCTCCTTTGCTCAGCCAGGAACCCTACTTCTCTCTTGTCGTTAGACCGCACAAGACTAAGAACCACAACCTCCCTCTCCCTGCCTTGGAACCCATCTACTGTCCCCACCCCTACCGCACTCAACCACTCGCTGAGGTTGAGATGCAGACCACTCCTGAACGAAGCAGATGCTGAAGAAGTGGATGAGGAAGAAGACGAAACAGATGAAGAGGGACGTTGGTTGAAGGCAGAGTGCTGAGAGTGCGAATCTTCTTCACTCTCTGCCTCTTCTCTCACCTCCTTAGCCCCCGAGAGGGCAACAGCCTCAGCCTCCAAGGTCTGCCGAATAAGCCTGACTTGTTTAGCATAGGGAGTGATTACACATATATCCTCTGCCCTCACTCCCACGCCCAGCAACCACTTCACATAACTCACCACGACCTCTGCCTCTCCTCGGTTGCTCCTGCTGCTCGCTCCTCCTTCCTCCACTGCGGTCTCTTTGCTTCTTTCCGCAACCTCTTCCTCTCCATCCTCTTTCATCTCTCGCACTGTGTCTACCAGCACAAGAGGAGAACGCAGCAACATCTTCTCTTCCTCCCCCACTACCTCTTTACCCTCCTTTCCCTCTTCGCCCCCCATCCTTCGAAGCTCTCTCATAGCATCTACCTCCGTTTTCTTTTTCATCAGCTCTAACCTTTTCTTCTGCCTCTCCTGTCTTTTCTTTGTTCTCCAAGAGCTCTGCACTCCTGCGCTCCCATTTCTTCCCTCTGCCTCCGCCTCTTCTTCTGCCTCTGTTTCTCTTGTAAGAAGCGAAGCTGATCCCAACTCCCTGTGCTTTTTTATGACTAGCGGAGAGAGAGCGAGAGCTCTTCGGAGGATGATACCTTGGAGCAGAGATCGAGATGAGA
Organism: Drosophila quasianomalipes; assembly: GCA_035043665.1. Lineage (NCBI taxonomy): Eukaryota > Metazoa > Arthropoda > Insecta > Diptera > Drosophilidae > Drosophila > Drosophila quasianomalipes. Next base: position 108,877 of record JAWNMU010000680.1, read on the forward strand.
CGGAGGAGTGGGCGAGGAGGAGTCCATGGTAGAGCGAGCGAGAGGAGAAGCGCATGATCGACTTGTTCATTCTGTATTGGACGGAGAGGAGGACAGAGGAGGAAGAGCAGGAGGAGTGGGGCAGACGGAGGTAAGGGGGGTAAGCTGGCATACCACTGGAGGAGAGTAGGGAGCGATAGGAGACAACTAGTGAAGAGGGAGAAGAAGAGGAGGAGGATAGCGATGCGGAAGAGGAGGGCGAGGTGGACGTAGATGAGGTAGAGGGGGTCGAAGAAGGGAGAGAAGAGAGGGGATAGAAAGGGACTTCCCTTCGATGAGAGCGGAATGGGAAGAGAGGGAGGAGATGAGGCTGCCTAGGGGAATCGAGAAGGAAGACAAAGTCTTTGAGTACATGCTCACGAGCACTGAGAGGAGGGAAGGAGGCTGAGGGGAGGAAGAGGAAAAGGAGGGGAAGATGATGAGGAAGGGGTGGAGGAAGAAGAGGAAGAGGATGATGATGAGGGGGAAGCAGTGCTTTGTAGAAGTCGGATTGCGTTTGAGATAGACTCCAGAGCTGAGGAGAGGATCGGCCTCACTGCCTCTTCCACTGCGCACTCACATACGTCCATTCCAACTTCCTCAAAGCCCCCCTTATCCTCCACCTTACTCTCTCCCTCGACCCCCCTTGCCCTCCCTTTGCCTCTCCCTCCGCCCCTTTCTCTTCTGTGATACCCCTCATCCCGTTCGACATCAAATGCACAGCCTCCGCAACTTCCTTTCTCCATAACAAACGCTCGAAGAGAGAGACGGAGAGTGGGTTCCCGAGAGCAGAGGGGAATGAGGGCGCAGAGGAGGAGGAGGAAGAGGATGAAGAGTTGGTGGAGAGCACAGTTGGAGGAAGCTGTCTGTGATCTCCTGCAAGGATAGCTCTTTTTGCCCACAACAGAGCTCCCAGAGTCTCTACCTCCGTCGCCTGCCCTGCTTCATCGACAATAACTACATCAAAAAAGGATGAAGAGTCCTCCTCTTCGTCGTCCCTCTTTCCCTTCCCCTTCCCCTTTGCCCATGCCCCTCCCCCCGCTGCTGCTGATAGAGTAGACAGCACCACATGTGCCTCTTCCACCGCAGCCCTTCTCGCTCCTCGTAGGCTCTCCCTCAGCGTCTTATTTCCCTCCCTTATCTCTGCATATACGCTTCTTCTCTCCCCCTTGCTCTTTGCCCTTTCGGCCTTCTTTCTCAACGCAGTCAGGTCTCTAGCCACTGCCCTTGCTTCCTTACCTCCCGCTCCCCTCGATGCGACTGAGTCCACAGAGAGAGTCTCTGCTACCAAGGGATCTACTCTCCCCACTCTCCCCACTCTAACTACTCTCAGGGGAACCTTCAGTCCTCCCTTTGCACTCCTCTCAGTTCCCTTCACAATGCTAGGTGCCCCTTCTCCCTCTCTCTCTCCCTCTTCCTCTCTCTCTTCCTCTCCTTCTGGACCATTTTTACCACTCGCTCCCTGTTCGCACGTCCCATCTTTTCCCTTCACAACCCCATTTCCCTCCCCCCACTCCCTCCTACTCTCCTTTCTCGTTCTCTCCTTCTCTCCACGAGACTCCAATCCACACGAGAATTCTCGGAGGGAGGGAGGAGTAAGACCGAGGGATGCTTCCTCATCAACCCCAGGGCAATGTTATCGACAGCAAGATGGGATGGAGCGCACACCAACACCCTCTGTCCCCTCGCCACTAGCTGAGCAATGGCTTCGACCACGGCTGTCGTTTTTCCCGTCCCGGGGGGTCCGTGGATGCAGAGGAGAGGGGCAGAGGAGTCAAGAGCCATTCCTACAGCCTCTCTCTGGTTGCTGTTCAGGCTCACTGAAGGAGAAAACACGCGAGGCACTGGTTCGGCGCACTCCTTTCCCTTGTAGAGCACATCAAGCACCGGCGTGCAGGGGGAGGAGTCCTTGAAAAACAACTTGTTGAGGCGAGAGAGGACAGAGGAGAGTATAGAGAATGTACCCTCCTCCACGACGCGCATCACATGCCACCCACAATCATCTTGTTGTAGAATCGACGCCGCATCCACCTCCTCCAGACACACGGATATGGACTCATTGGTGATACTCGTGACTATTCCCTTCACACTCACGATATCTGCTTCTACGTTGCTCGCGTTGTTCCCAAGCTCCCCCTTCCCTCCTGCAACCCCTTTCATTGCCCCTGCTTTCCCCTTTCCCCCAACCCCTTTGTCGCCCTTTGCAGAAGCTGTTGGGATTTGAGGAGGCAAAACCTTCTTAGCAGAGACGACTGCAACCATGTCCTTCACGTACAACTTGTGGGGACCAAACAACCTTTTACTCTCGTACCCGAACACCACAATATCCTGGTCACATGGAGCTAGAAGAGAGAGCAAGTAACGAAGAATATATAGTTCACATCATTCATATTCGCGTACAAATGTTATCAAATTCATCACATGAAGTACTCATATCTTGCACACTATCTATTGCTGTGCTTATGTGAACATCTTACACTTACCAGACTCTGTGCTTTGCACAGTCAGGTTCATGATCGCCACTCCAGTCCGTTCCATTCTTTTAATAGAGGACGCATCGCGAATACATGCTTCTTGCGACTTCTGCTCTGCTTGCTCTGCCGCGAGCAGAACAGTTTGGCATTTGGTAAAAGCATCTAAAAGCTCGTATTCACTCATGACGCAAGCACCTAATTTTCCAATGCGAACAGAAATTAGTAATTAACAAAAATTATGAATTAGAATCGTAATACATACAACATAGCCACGCGCAGAAGGAAGATTTAATTTAAGATCGCACACTGTGCATTTAATTCGATATATCAATTGTGTAAAACGCATTCACTGGATCTTGTGCCATTTTGTATCATTCATTTTTCATTTTGACTTGAAGATCCTTCTCTTTACTCTATTGATTCGGAGCTTATTCAGGAAATAGGATTACGAAGGTATATCGAGCGGGTATACAACCAAACAACCGGCTACTTAACACAATATATATATGCAAATATGTGATAAATGCACGTTGAAATCGAATGAATACTATTAAAAACCGAATGCACGAGTTTCTTGATATCTCCTATCGCGCTTAGAATTCGACTCTACCACACTACCTCTACTGTATTCCATCACCCGAATACATCAATATTTGAATAAATGCAGTAGTCATATTGTAACTAATTTTATTCTTACTAATTATTTTAAATAAATAAAAAAACACACTAGCGATATTCAATTCAATACACTACGAAGAAACTAAAATAAGAAAGACGAAAAGTACATACAGACAGTAATATACTTTGACCTATGCAAGTGTACATAGCAAACAAACAAGCAAATAAACACTACACCACACAACTGAAACCTAGTAACCTCCTTCCTTTCCTCAACATTTCTACCCACTCTGACATATCGTCACCGCAACTACGCGCACTTAGTGCTTCTCCTCGGCGTTCTCCTCAGCATCCTCCTCGACATTCTCCTCAGCGATCTCCTCGACAGGGGCATTCTTTCCCTCCTCGAAGATCTCCTCGGACTCCTTGGAGAAGGACTGCTGCTCATTGTTGGGGGCAACGCACTCGTCAGCAGTGGTGATCTCATCTCCATCCACGTTGAATCCATCGAACACAGATCCTACCTCGTTGGGGTGCTTGATGAAGTCGTCCCACTCAATCTTCACTTCGCGCCTTTGGGCCCTCTGAGCCCTAGCCTCTGCCTTTGCCTTCTCGATGGGGGCCCAGTACATTCCGTCAGTGTCCAGAGCAAATCCCTTCTTGATTCCGGCGTGATTCTCAAGGATCTGAGGGCGGTCGACGTACATGTAGTAGTAGTTCTCCTTGATGAGCTTGTGCAGGATGTAGGCACGGTGGCGGTAGATGAAGTCATTGCACATCTTTCCCTCGCGCACGTTGAAGTAGATACGCTTATCGACCTTGTGATACTTGGGGTTGTAGAACAAGAGAGCAGCGAGGTATCCGAGATAGATGGATCCCTTGGTGTAGATAGAGAGGTCTACGTACCATAGCCCCTCAGCCCTGGAAGTGAACCCGACCTTTCCCTCAGGAGCACGCATAGCAGCAGCCTCTCTGAAACTGATGGCAGGGTCCCCAGTGTGGATCTTCTTCCAGGGATTCTTCAACTGTCCATCTGCGTGCATACGAGCAGCCATCTTCAGAGCATCCTGGGGGTGCAGGAAGTCGATCAAACGCCCGTATGCAACTACAGTGTTCCATCTGTGATACTTCTTGTCAATGTTCATCAACTCATACAACCTGTCCGCGTTCTTAATATCAGCGTTCGTAACATATATCTGCATCATGTGGTAAGCGTCAGTTGCATCGGGGTTAAATCCTCTGTCCTTGAACACCTTAATGATTCTACGCATCAACCCAGCCCATGCACAACGCTCAGAAAGTCCCAACAACATGTGAAGAGTAGGGTTGTCGAGCTTGTCCAATCCGTTTCTCAAGTAGAAGTAGCGAATGTTCTCTCTCACAAAGGGTGGCAGAAGTTAGCGTAAGTGGTACGACAGTCAAGAGGTCTCCTGTATCTGGGGATAGTTTCGAGGAACTTATCCAGGGGGTTTTCTCAACAGGGTTGTTCAGAATACTGTCGAGAGCCTTTTCGTTGGGGTTGTATTCGTTAAAAAACTTCATCATGGAGGCTTCGGCTCGTGAATGCGAACTCCATGGCGCAAAGAACGAGAAGGAACAATGTTGTTCACTATTACAGGGGAGATTCCTACGGAGGCACTCCTAAGTGACTTACTCAAAGCCTTTCCCAACATACTCGGTACTGTACGATGAAAACTAATGAAAAGCTTTAACCAGACACAGAAAAATGTAGACAAGATTATTATTCATATTATATATACATTCCTACCCGTATAGCATTCAATAATATAGAATACATATTGGGGAAAAAAGTAGTTGATATAGTACAATATAGGAGTGAATAGTACAATGAAGGGTGATCTAATAAATATGTGTTCCTCTCTCATATAGTACTTTTGCGTATTTTCAAGTATGTCTAGTCAACTTTTCCTCATATTAAACACAAACAAAAATATTTTCTTCATGATAGATCTTTCAAATTGAGACTAATATGAAGATTGGAGCACATAAATTGAAGACACGAATTAGCGGTTTGGACGTGATGTATTATGTCAACAAATGACGTTCGGAGTATAAGTGTTTTTTCCTTCCTTGTGTTGTAGTAGCATTAAAACTGTTCTTCCAGTTATAGAGGATTTTTTGGCTTTGCTCTGGGACCTGGTTTATGGACCTTAGCAAATGCGAAGGGAGCAACAGGGTTAAATCGTGTTTACTGTGGAACGTATATATCAGATGTAACTGTAATAAACTAGTGCCGATGATGCGTACGACTTTTTTATTTGCTAATTGAAGAAACATAGGGTATCCTGATCAGTAATGGACAATAAAAAAACGAAGTTTTCAGTATTTTTTTTTTTTTTTTGTTCAATTCTTATGTTAACTATCTTGTCCATTTCTTTTTGTCTTTTTGTGTGTGTGTGTGTGTTTTTTTTTTTTTTCTTATCCTCGACAAGCAGCCTATAAAACTTCGAGTTTTTTTGATGTTCATTCCGAGCGCATATAAATGTCACAATCTGACCGTTACCTTGGCTCCTCCCTTTCTGCCACCATATTATAATACGTCCTATTAAAAAGCCTATAAATAATTACTGGCAAACATGAATCTGTGGGTTGACTACAACACAACCCATTGAAGTGTATTATGTTCCTTGATTTAAATTTGACCGTGATACATTAGCAAATAAAACTGTTTGTATTACCTACATTTGTATGTGTGGTGACATATGCGTTCGCGTGTATGCTAATAATTAGATAAGTGAGTATTTAAACCGTTTAACAACACCAAAACCTTCGAGTATATGTCTCACAATACATGTTTAATGAGTACTATGTTTAGATTATAAAATTTTATGAGACGTAAACGAAGAACTAAACAAAATATTATTGCAGCCTCGTTTATGCAAAACGAAAGAGAGCAAGTGGATTTTTTTCACTCAACTTGAAGCGATTTTTTTTTTTTTTCTGACACTAAGAAACTTGTTCAACTTGTTTTCAACATTTATCAAACACTAGTTTTCTAAAAATCAAGCATGTCTGTTTTCCCTGGGGTCGATGAAGTATCTCCCGCCTACGCGGATCAAGCCGTTGAAGGAAACATTCCTTTGGACCGCATCTATGGTGAATTGAAGCCAAACCCCGAGAACATCAAGTCGAATGATATCACTAAGCTCGCAACAAGTTGGCTTTCTGACTTCAACCAAGCCCTCTCTGAGTCCAAGAACGATCCATCCGTGCTTGATAAGTTCTTGATGAATCATTCTGTTTGGAAGGATCACTTGTCTCTGCAACTGGACCTCCGTGACTTCGTTGGCCTTGAGAAAATCAAGAAGCAAGTCCCTGGCGCAATACACAAACTCGGATCTCTGGAGCTCGACACATCTGCTCATTACAGTTCCCTACGGGAGTAGCGTTGGATACGGTCCATCCGGCGGAGACAAATGGAGGAATTCCTGTTGAGTGGTTGTCGCTGTACTTGAAGTATGATTCCGACTACGCGAAAGGAAGAGGAAACATTAAGCTCGTCTCTGTCGAAGACCCCTCCGCCCCCTTTGGACTCAAGGCCCTGTCGGTCTACACCGTGCTGGATGAGTTTTCCTCAGTACCCGAGCGTGTGGGAAAGAACAGAGACATTGGAGCGAGGCATGGTGAGGACTGTGAGAGAAAGACGTGGGCGGAGAGGAGGAGGAGGAGCAGAGGCACTTCGGCAACCACCAGCCAGACGTACTGGTGGTGGGTGGTGGTCAGGGAGGACTGACCATTGCAGCGAGGATGAAGTACTTCGGCTTTAACGCAGTAGTGATCGAGCAGAAAGCTAGAGTGGGAGACATCTGGAGACAGAGGTACAAGTTTCTCTCTTCATGACCCCTACTACTACCATCGCCTACCCTACATCTCATCCGAGACTGCGCCTATCTTCCCCTCCAAGGACCAGTTCGCTGACTTCCTCGAGGCGTATTCGAAGATGCTGGAGCTCAACGTATGGACGAACTGGAAGGTGGAAAAGGCTATCTTCCACCCCAAGCCTACTTCCCCTGACTCTGTCGCGTCCAACCCAGCCTCCTCCGACCCCTCCGCCCCTTCGTCCGTAGCGGGGAGGTGGGAGGTGTGGATGGTTTCGTCGGATGGTGAAGAGCGCACTCTGTACCCGAGACACGTGGTGTTTGCCACTGGGCATTCAGGAGAGCCCAACATCCCTCACCTGGAGGGAGAGGATGATTTCGAGGGAACGGTCGTACACTCCTCCAAACACACATCCGGTGCTCTCTACAAGGGAAAGAGGGCGCTCGTCGTCGGAGCATGTAACTCTGCCCATGACATTGCGCAGGACTTGTTTGAGCAGGGGGCGGAAGAGGTGATCATGTTGCAGCGCTCCTCCACCTGCGTGATTTCCTCTCGTCATGGAGTGGGGACCAACGTAAAGGGCATCTACGACAAGGATGGCCCAGCCATCGATACCGCAGACCTTATGCATCACTCAAACCCTCTCTTCCTCACAAACCTCATCATGCAGCAGAAGTACCGTATTTCCTCTCACCTCGATGAGCAGATGCTCGAAGGACTCGCTAAGAGAGGGTTCAAGACCAACGCGGGAATGGGAGCCACCGGACTATACGGCTTGTACTACAGGAGAGGTTCGGGTTATTACATTGATGTGGGATGTTCGAGGTTGATCGTGGAGGGGAAGGTGAAGGTGAAGCATGGGACCGTGAAGAGGATGCTGCAGAAGGACGTGGAGCTAGACGATGGTACGATCATTCAAAACGTTGATTTGGTGGTCAAGGCAACGGGGTACTCCAACATGAAGGACTCCGCCAAGAGAATCGTCGAGCCTTACGTCCATGAGAAGCTGAAACCTGTCTGGAACTTGGACGAGGAAGGGGAGTTCAGAGCGATCTGGAGACCTTCTGGACAGGAGCAATTTTGGTTCATGGGTGGAAATCTCGCTATGTGCAGATACTACTCGAAGAGATTGGCGCTCCAAATCATTGCACAGGAAAAGGGAATCAACTAAGTCGCTTGGGCTGAATCCGTACTTGCATTCTCTTCGTTTGTTTCTGTTTGTATTATTTGCTTATTTGTATCATGTATAACTTTTTGTTCAATGCACCAGTTCTCTGCTGTTACTTCAAGATGTTTTTTATGCACTGTATATTGCTTGTTTATTCGTTATGCGGCCGTATTTACCTTTCATTTCAATTCAATTTTACTTTTTGCATCTATTGAATGCCCTTACCCTTGATTTCATTTGCGCTCTACTTTTTTAAAACATAGTTTACCAGTTGAATAGTACTATGCAACAAATGAGGTGAAAAATAAAGGCAAGAAAGTATCTTTATTATATACCTAGTAGTATTACAATAGTATCGAAACCCCAACTAGAACTAACATGAACAGACAAAGAAAAATAATGATCATTTCAGCTCATGAAAGTAAATACAGCGTAAACGTATATCATGACTTAATTGCAATTGAATGGAAGAAAACAAAAAAACATGAATAAAATAAATAAAGTAACATTTTTAAATAACAAATTGAAGAGAAACAAAGATAAAACAAAGACGAAATACATGAACAATGGTAAATTCAGATTGAAATGGCATCAGAGCTATACGTTAAAGCACAAGACAAATACATAATACTAAAGTACAATTACGACTATTCATGACAGTTAGGAATCGTATCGATTGGAGGAAGAGCGCGTTGTGACGAGAGGGCATATACTGTGGGAAATGTCTCAAGATGAACAAAGATGCCTCGTCTCAGGGAGACACGGTGTAGTAAAGAAAGAAAGAGAAGAGAAAGGATAGACACACCAGAAGAGAGGATGTCACACAATAGAGCACTGCTGTTGTTGTTGCGACTCCTGAGGGATAGCAGAAGACATGTTCGATGAGATGTTAGTGGAAGTATCAGAGATGAGGAGGGCGGAGAGAGTGTTGAGTGGTTGCTGGACCCCGTGCTTGACAGAGAGCACGGAAGAAGAGACGGAAGATACAGAGGAAGATACAGAGGAGGAGACGGAAGAAGATGAGATCGTGTCAATGTACTGCCCCAATCTGCTCCAGAACGACTCCACCTTTCTAAGGCTAGGGAGATCGAGGGGAGGGGCAGAGGCGCTGGGCGCTTGACTCCCCCTTCTTCCAGCCCCACTTCTGGCACTCCTCCTTTCCCTGCCAGTTCGTCTGCCTTTGCTTTGCGTTCCTTCTCCCTCTGTTTTTCCTTCTTCTTGAGTCTAATACCTCTTTTGAACCACTTCTTCTTTTTCTGCAATCCATCCACATCTTGACTCTGCGAGAACACCAACGCATCCTCCTCTTCCTCCCTCGCTCGCCCTCTTCCCTCTGCCTTCCTCTGCGATTGATCCCTGGAAGCCCCTCTCCCTCTCCGATGTTTCTTCCTCCTCCTCGTCGTTATACTCATCGCCTTCCTCCACCCACTCCTCCTGCATAGAATTCCTCTTCAAAATCTCTAAGTCCACTGGCTCCACTCCCTCTGCCTCGCACACGTCCAAAACAACCGCAGAGACCCTCTTCCTGAGCGACCCATTGTCATCTTCTACCCCCAGGATCTCCCTCAGCGTATCCACGATCTGTGCAACAACGACCCCAGCACTCACACCTCTGCCCTCCTTCTGTCCCTCGTTAAGCAACATTCTACTCGCCTTCTCGACGTTCTTCCTAAGCTGCTCCCCACTCACTGTGACCTGGACTAGTCGGTCAACACATGCGCTGAAGACCTCGTTGATATCGGATGCTTCTGAGGACCAGAGAGAGAAGGAGGACCCGTCGATTGAGAATGAGGAAGAAGAGGGAAAAGAAGAGGAGAAGGCGGAAGAGGAGGCGGAGGAAAGGGCGGGGGAGTAATGTGAGGAGGAGGACGAAGCGGAGGAGGAGGAAGAAGAAGGGGCAGAGGGTCTAAGGTTAAATGTGAGTACGCTTGAGGAGGGGTCAAAGAGGAAGTCCTGGATGTCCCAAAATGAGAGGGACAGGATCACCTCGTTGGCCCACGGATAGAGAAATAGTCAGTCCTCTCCGTTCATCGATCGACAACAACACGTAGTACTCGTGGCTTATCAAGCGATAACCTACGCTCTCTCGTTGAGATAATTTCCGGGGAGAAGGGTGGGGGCGAGAGCGATATGACGTGTACGTGGACGAGGAAGAGGAGGAGCACGAAGAGGAGGATGTGGAGAAAGGAGGGGAGGGAGATATAGAGGGCGAAAAGGTATGTGAGGAAGAGTGGAGAGCAGAGTTTGAGGGGGAAAGAGAGGTGGGTATGGAGGGGGTGGGAGAGGGAGAGAGGGAGGGGGAGGGGGAGGGAGAGGGAAGGGGACAAAGGAGGGGAGATAGAGGAAGAGAAGCAGTTGGCGACTGACTTGGAGAAGGCAGAAGGAATAGGGTGGGATGGGGAGTGGGTGTAGGAGAGAGGGTCATTGGTGAACGAAAGGGACGGAGACGGGAAGGAGGACAGTGAAGGAGATAAGGAGGGGGAAAGGGATGAAACACCGTTGGCAACGGAAGAGGAGTACGAGAAGGAACAGGCGGATGATGAAGGGCGAGTAGATGAGGAGGAATAAGAAGAGGAAGAGGAGGAAGAAAGAGTTTCGGGATGAACTGGATCAAGAGAAGAAGGAGAAGAGGGAACAGAAGAAGAAAAGCGACGAAAGAAAGGATCCTCTTCTTGATCGTCCCCGTCCTCCTCCCATGCTCTTCTCCCCTTCCCTTCCCCATTCCCTGTCTCTCTTCTCTCTCTCCTTCTTCTTCCCCCTTCCCTTTCGTCCTTTCTCCCTCTCTCTCTCTATCTCTTGTTCTACTTGCCTCTCTTTCTCAGCTTCTCTTTCCCTTTCCTTTTCCCTTTCCCTTTCCTCCTTCTCCCTCTCATCTACATATTCAAACTCTCCCTTCGACCTGAACCTTTTGCACAGAAACACTCGGTTGCGACTCCCTCCTCCTACTCCTCCCCCCACCCCCTTCCCACTCCTACCCCTGGCATCATCCTCCCTCTCACTGACTCTATCTCACTTATCTTATTTCACCATACCCCTTCGTCCCCTTCACCTCTTCCTCTCTCTCTCCCTCTTTGCCTTTCTCATTTCCTTTGCTTCCACTCACTTCCTCCCCTCGCGTTCCGTATGGCCAAGAGAGAGAGGAAGAAGAAAAGGGAGAAGAGGAAGAAGAGGAAGAAGAGGAAGAAGAAGGAGCGGTAGAGGAAAGGGGCGAAGAAAAAGAGGGAATAAACGAATATGACTGTTGTGCAGTGGAAGAATTAGGCGAGAGGGAATACGAATGATCTGACGAAGAGGCGGATGGGGGGATGAAGGACAGGGGGGACCCGTAAGCCTTCTGCTGCGAGGGGGAGAGGAGGGTGAAAAATATGAGTTGCGACGCGTGATCGAGGAAGACTGGAGGCCTGAGATCGTTATGTCCTCCTCTCACAGTGGCATAGACTTTTGGCAGGTTGGATGAGGTGGTGGATGACTCCACTCGGATGAAGCCACGAGAAGAATCATCAATTGTAAAGCTGGACATCGGAGGTCCGTCTAGAGGAGTGGAATGGGAGGAGGGAGACGAAGAGAGGGAGGAAGCTGAGGAGTAAGACAAGGACGTGCCAGGGGAAGCGAAGGACTTAGGCTTAACGAGGGGTGAAGGGGGGAGGGGGTGAGAGGAGGGTTTGTCTTTCTCTTTGTCTTTCTTTTTGGAGAAGAGGGAGTAAGGGAAGAAGGAAGAAGAAGAGGGAGAGGAGGAGGATGACGGAGAGGGAGAAGAAACAGACGAGGAGGAAGAGGCGGGGGGGATGTAGAGAGTGCGAGGAGATGTGTGTTCCGTTGGACCATAGGAGCAAATATTAGGGGAAGGGGAGTGGAGGAAGAGGATAGGGTTTGTACGATCGAAGAAGAGACGGAGGCTGACGAAGAGAGAGAGGCGGAGGAGGAGGGGGAGCAGGGAGAGGAAGAGGAGGAGGAAGAAGAGGAGATGGAGGGGGAAGGAGGGAAGGGCAAGAGGAAGGAGAGAGGGGGAAGAGGGAGAGGGAGAACGAGAAGAAGAAGAGACAATGGATGAATGTGAGTCAGTAGGAGAAGGAGGGGTCGAATCCAATAGGCACAGTTCCTTTTCATCTCTCTCCTTATCTCCTTCTTCCTCTTCTTCTGTGACTTCGTCTTCCTCTGTGTCTTCCTCTTCATCCCTTTCGATTGATATCCCTCCTACGAGAGAACACCTCTTAACCACTTCCCTTTCGTTCTGTCTCTCTCTTTCTCTTTCCTTCTCTTTCTGCCTCTCCGTCCTACCTTCTCCCCCATCCTCCGCATTTCTTTGACCTGTATCTCCCCCACCCTCCGCACTTCTTTCACCTGCATCTCCCTGTGTTCCATCTATATCACTAAAAGAGGACGAGGACGAAGAAGAGGAAGAAAAGGAGAAGGAGGAGGAGGAGGACGAAGATATGGGGCCAGAGGAACAAGTAACATCGACAGGGGAGAAAATGGGTGGGAGAGAAGGAGATTGAGACCGAGAGTGAGCGACGGATGTCTGCGTTAGAGGGTGGGAGAGGGAAAGGGAGCCAGACTTTGAAAGAGAAAGGGAATGAGAGCCAGGAAGGGAGTTGGGGTGGGAATGAGGGTCAAGGGAGGAAGGGCAAGCATCTGGGGAGAGAGAAAGGGAGGAGATTGAGACGGAGGGAGAGGAAGGGAAAGAGGGGGCAGGGGATGGGGAGGGACAGGGGAAGAGAGAGAGAGTGATATGAATGAAAGAGATGAAGGATGGGAAGAGGTGTCGAGAGTTTTACCAGAGGCAGAGGTAGATGCAGAGGCTGAGGATGAGGCAGAGGCTGAGGCTGAGGCAGAGGCAGAAACTAATTCTTCACTCTCTGTCTTGATTTCCCTATTACCCATCCTCTCCCTCTCCCTCTCTTTCTCTCTTTCTCTTTCTCTTACCATCTCCCTTTCCCTTTCCCTTTCCCTTCCCCTCTCCCTTTCTCTTTCTCTCCCCCTTTCCTTTCCCTCTCCTTCTCCCTTTCCCTCTCCTTCTCCTTTCCCCTCTTCTCATTGCTGGATCCCACATCTTCCTCTAAGCTCAACTTAAGAGAAATCTTCTTCTTTCTCCAAGACGACGACCCAGGAGTATTTTGAGCATTCATATTTCCAGTGTGGGAAGGAGAGGGGTGTGTGGAAGATAAGGAATCAAGAGACATAGGAGAAACGGGAGCAAGGGGAGAAGCGACGGATGAAGATGAGTGGGGAACAGAGGATGAAGAATGGGGGGCAATGGAGGGAGGGAGAGGGGGAGAGGAGAGGAGAAGAGGGCAGAGGAAGAAGAGCTGGATGAACGAGAACGAGAGAAAGGATGGGAAGGGGAGGGTAAGGAAGGAGAAGTGGATGAAAGTAGATAGGAAGAGGACACGGCCGGAGAAGAATGGAGAGATAAAGGGGGAGGCAGAGAGGGAGATGCGAAGGGAGGGGAAGGAGTGCAAGAAGAAGAAGAAGAGGAGGAGGGACGAGCAGGGGAAGGGGAGTGAGAGAGAAGGTGAGAGGGAAAGGGAGGGTGAGGGGAGAGAGTACTTGTTGTGAGAACAAAGAGACCCGGGTTGGCGGGGAGAGGAGTGAGACTACAGCCTTTGATAACAGGCGGCATACCCCTCTCCGTCTCCCTCCCCCTCTCCTTTTCTCTTTCGCTTTCGCTTTCCTTCGGTACTCCTTTCCCGCCCCCTCCCCCTTCGTATCTCCTGCCCACCCTATTCTCCTAGGGTCGTAGCTTGGGGTCTTCCATTTCATCACAGACATACCCTCTCCCTCTCTCCTTATCTCTCCCTCTCTCTCCCGCTCATCCTCTCCTTCTCCGCTCCCCTTCCCCTCATTTTTATTTTTCTTGTCATTCATCCCTCGCTCTCTAATCGCATCCTCAGGTCCTATCATACTTGCTGCTCCTACTCTTCCAGAACCCCCACCCGTCCTCCGACTGCCCCCCATGCTACGCCCCCACTCCCCTTTCCCCCCTGCACCCCTCTTTCCTCTGTCTCCGACCCTGACTTCACCGTAAGAGTGTCTGCTAGCCAAACATCTCCAGGGGAGAGGACAAGAAACAGACCGAGGGAGTCCTATCCTGTCCCCGTACCTCTGAAACAGAGCGAAGGACTGGTGTGAAGGGATGAGGGGTGTCTGCATCTCCATGAACGACCAACACAGCCATATCTCTACAATAGGATGCAGGTCCTATGACGTCAAGTGACTTTATGTCGAAGCCAGGAACCTTCTTAAGGATGGCGTTGCGCACAAGGGGAGAGCGACAGCAGCTACACCAGTGAGAAAGATTCGGGGAACCACCAATCCACAGTTCTCCAGCACATGCTGCGCTACCTCGCAGAGGTTGGAGAACAGGGAGTCTAGCACGAGCATCGAAATGGGAAGGCCATATACGCACCCACAGCCCTCTCTCATAACGCAAGAACTGTTCACTGATAGCACGGGGCACATAGACAATGAACCGGGAGACAAGAACGAAGAGGGGGAGGGGAGGGTGGTGCAGCGGAGGAACAGTTGAAAGAAGAGGAAGAGGAAGATGAAGAGTAGGACGCCACTTCGACTTGGTTTCTGTTTCCTTTCTGCCTCTCCTTAGGCCTCTCCTTTGGCCTGCTCTTCATCCCACCTACGCTCACTCTCTCCGCACTCCTCCTCATCTCTTCCTTCCCCCCTGCCTCCACCCCTTCTTCCCTCCGTTCCTCCTGTTTCTCTCCCTTCCCTCCACCCTTGCTCATGATCCCACCCTTCCTCCCTACCCTTCCTCCCCCTCCCCCAGAGCAGAAATCATTCCCCCTGCTTCCGCCTCCATTGCCTTATGCCCTGCGTATATGACAGCAGTAACAGCTCCCATCGACCTTCCCCATATTCCCACCTTCGATATGTGTTTACCGTGTCTATGCAGTACATAGCTCAGCACTGCGTCTATGTCCCTCGGCTCCTTATAGCCCAGGGTCACGTAGTCTCCTGAGGAATGTCCGCAACCACTGAAGTCGAACGCAATGACCCCCATTCCGTAGCGAAGACAAATCCCTGCGCAATCGATTACACAGTCAAGCCTACTGGCTCCACTCCCATGGCAATACACCATCACGGCGTACGACTCAGGAGACTCCAACTCATCCTCCATCTCACGAGCAAGCATAGCCTCATCAAACGCACTCCCGCCGTCTTCAGCGTAGCGTGATGAATACGCAATCTTCTGCGCTCTAGCTCTCATGTTTCCCACCGTTCGCAGGTTCACTCCTTCTCTGCTTGTTACAGGAATTACAGGACGGAAAAAACTAGCCTCAAGCAGACAATTATCTTTGTTCAAAACCGAAAAATCCTCTCGAACAAAGTGCATGTCCACTGGTGCACCCCCATCCTTATTTGGCCGCTTTAAAGAAAATTCAGTTGGACCCAAATCACTTAATCTGTACCGAGCACGTGGTTGCCGTATGAACAACGAGCACAGATCCTCCATCACGTTTTCAAAGCTTACTTAAAATTCTACTAGCTTTCAACAGGTGTTGGTATATTTCCTACGCAGATGAAAAGTGAGCAGTGTAGGCGCACGAAAAACACTCGCAAGTTCTATGTTTCTCTTCTATTTCAATATGACGTTTCCTCTTCTTACCAATCGTTAACGCAGAAAGTAGGGTATTTTGAAAACCTTCGATAAAGGAAGAAAATACTACTTAATTAAAATACAGATACATACATAAGGTTAAAAGATGCGCAATTCTATGATTCTTGTTACATGCTTGCATGTATGCAGCTCTTCAACATAATACATACTCTTTAACTTAGACATGTGCTCTGTTGTCAGATATTCTTAGAGGATGCATACAAAGAAATAAAAAGTACTTATAAAATCCCAAGCAAGGTAAACAGGATAGAGGATAATAAACGTAATATCATACATAACTGTTCTTCTCGAAAAAGGCGTTTAGAAGAACAATCTGTAGCAAGTTATGATGATATTACGTTTATTATCCTCTGTTTACCTGCTTTGGGATTTATAAGTACTTTATTTCTTTGTATATACAAATATCTGACAACATGTATTATGTTGAAAAACTGTACATGCAAGCATGTAACAGAATGTTGCATCTTGTATTTTAATTAAGTAGTATTTCTTTCGGGTTTTCAAAATACCCGTTAACATTGACAAGAAGAGAATGTCATATTGGAAATAAGAAGAGAGAAACATACTTGCAGTGATTTTCGTGCGCCTACACTGCTACTTTCATCTGCGTAGAAAACACCTGTTGAAGCTGTAGAAATTTGAAAAGCAGCTGCTCTCGCTACGGCTGTACCATTTGAATTCAACTGAAATTTTCTTTAAAGCGACTAAACTGTACACTTTGGTTGAAGATTTTTCGGTTTGAACAAGGTGAATTTGTCACCAACTGAGCTGTTGTTCCGACGAGAGAAGAGTGAACATGCGAACGGTGAAGCCGCTTGTAGAAACCGGACATTGGAGCTGCTGCTCGTAGTGGAGAAATTTCTCCGTGATGTCACTGACGAACCAGTAGGCTTTGACTGTAGTCAGTTGCGAGTTTGTCTTCTACAGAATGAGACTTCAGTGGTTGCGAACGTTCCTCGAGACTACCCTGAGCCGAGTTTGGTGAGACGGTAGCCTGCATAGACACAGTAAATTTTGAAAAGGTGAACATACTATGACACACCCGGGGCATGTGGAAGGGGGCTGGGAGGATGGTAGGGTGGAGGAAGGGAGAGAAACAGGAGGAACGGGGAGGGAGGGAAAGAAGGGGCAGGGGAAGGAAAGAGATGAGAGGAGTGCGGTAGGTGGGATGAAGAGCAGGCCAAGGGAGAAGCTAGAGAGGTGAGAGCAGGAGCCAAGTCGAAAGTGGCGTCCCTACTCTTCATCTTCTCTTCCTCTCTGTGTTCCTCCGCTGCACTGCCCCTCCCCCTCCCCACTCTTCGTTCTTGATGCCCATTATATATGTGCCCCCGTGCTGTGTGGGCTGGTGGAGCTGTGGGTGCCTGGCCTTCCCACTCGATGCTCGTGCTAGGCTCCCAACCTCTGCAGTGATGCTGCAGCCGCTAGAGCTGTAGTTGTGTGGACTACATTTCTCACTGGCCAGCAGCTGCTGTCGCTCCCCACTTGTACAGCATCGATTCCCAACCCTCTGCGAGACCATCGAGATATGGCTGTCCATGGAGATGCAGACACCCACATCGCTCGCTCTGTTTCCACCTTCCCACATTGCTCTGAGAAGTCAGGGTCGGAGACAGGAAGAGGGTGCAGGGGTGGGGAAGGAGGCAGTCAGTGAGTAGGGCAGCAAAAGTAGGACCTGAGTGCGATAGAGAGCGAGGGATAGTGACAAGAAAAACAAAAATGAGGGGGAAGGGGCGGAGAGAGCGAAATGGAGGGGGTCTGTGATGGAGAGACCCGACCCTAGGAGAATAGGGTGGAGCAGGAGATACGAAGGGGAGGGGGCGGGAAGGAGTACCGAAGGAAAGCGAGAGCGAAAGAGAGAAAGGAGAGGGAGGGAGACGGAGAGGGAGGTATTGCCGCCGTATCAAGGCTGTAATCTCACTCTCTCCCCACCAACCAGATGCTGTTCTCTTTCTCCCCTCACCCTCCCTTTCCCTCTCACCTTCTCTCTCTCCACTCCCCTTCCCCTGCTCGTCCCTCCTCCT